>JBAKGM010000200.1:43774582-43790839 GCA_037177215.1 Asparagus racemosus | reverse complement strand
GTATAACCGCATGGGAGATGTAGGATCACATCCCAACTCCTTTAATAGCCGTTGTATCCAAATCATTTCACAAGTGATATCAGGCATGGCACGATACTCTGATTCTACACTCGATCTTGACACAACAGCTTGCTTCTTGCTTCTCTATGAGACCAAGTTTCCTCCCACAAACACACAGTAGCCTATAGTTGATCTTCTATCAGCAGGAGATCCAGCCCAATCAGTATCTGAGAATCCTGCCACTCTTAGATGTCTGGAATTAGATTATAACATTCCTCTTTCAGGAGCACTCTTCAAATATCGAAGAATTCTCATAACTGCATCAAAGTGTGTTGTCCGCTGTTTTGCCATAAACTGGCTTACCACACTCACTGAATATGCAATGTCTGGTCCGGTCATAGTGAGGTAGTTCAACTTTCCTACCAGTCTCCTGTATTTTCCTAAATCATGTAATAGCTCCCCTTGTCCTGATATTAGTTTGTGATTGGAATCCATTGGTGCATCTACTAGTTTGCATCCAAAAAGCCCTGCTTCAGATAGCATATTCAATATGTATTTCCTTTATATAGGTTTTCTCTTTATGGAGCGTGAAGAACACATGTCAATTATACTTTTAAGTAATGAGGCGTAAGCTTCAAGGGATAAAGAGCTTTTCTTTTGAGCTTCAAAGTGATTACCCTTCAAAAAGTTTTGAAGCTAGATTGAAATCAAGTTTCAAAAAGCTTTTTCAGACGTTGCTCTCATTCACACATGTACACACACATTTATACACATACGTACATATTACTTATATATATATATAATACGTTCGTATGTGTATACATTCTCTTTAGTGATTGACCACCACTTTTTTCTCTTTGTTGTATGATACACACCATCCACACTGATCTTTGTTGCTTAAAACCTAGATACACCAAAATATCATGATTTTGTTCACTTTGCTTTTATATTTAAGGATGGACAATCTTCTATTATAAAAAAATCAGTAGTCTCATAAATTATTAGAGAAAGAGCTAGGAAGAATGAAAATTTTAAGATTTGATCTTGTGTAATCAAATAACAAAAATATACATTTTTGGTGCCATAGGAGGAATGTTGTTGATAGTGCTTAATCTTTGCTTTTTTAAAGTAAGCATTTTGAGAACTCCATACTGAGGCCATCTTTGACCAACCCTTAGAAAAGATTTGAAAATAATCAAACCTTCTATTTTGTTTTCTATTTCAATATCTCCATGATTATATTATGCTTTCTTAACTTTCCATATATAGAATAGATGTTAATGTTAATTAACACAAATAATCTGAAACTACATATTGAGTTATTTGAAAACTTTCACTCATGTATCAAATAGTGTATTTCTACCAATAAAATAATTTGTCTTTGTAACTAACATTAATATGAAGAAAGTTTCTAGCCACTTGAACTCTCATTCATAAATGAACTTTGTGAGTTACCCATGAAATGATCCATTAGTGAATTCTTAGAATAGTTCTCATTTGAATATTTTTTCATATACGTATGTATACATACATACATACATACATACACGTATATAGGGACGAGCCCAAGAGGGACCGGCAGGGGCTGTGGCCCCCAAGGCTAGGCATTTATTCACTAGTATATAGTAAATGATAGTCAAAATCTCCCCCCAAATGATACTCAAAAGTAACCCCACTAGTCGATCCAATCATATATATAACTTAGTGGTGTCTACCACACGTTCTCGTGAGTGTACAATCTTTTTTTTCCTTAGAAATTTTTTTAAGGACTTGGGTCTACAGTCTTTCAAAATTCAAATCTCATCATTTTTATCTTCTCCAAGTCCTCATTCTTTACTTAAAAAAAAGAAAAAACAAAGAAAAAAACTCTGCATTCGAGTTGCAATTCGCGATTCATAAACTCCGCTTTGCTCGCCTCAAATGCCTACTCTGCCGTCACGACTCTAGCACAGAGCACTGCATCTCTTTCTTCATTAGATGGTTGCCCATATGCTTCAATCCTATATTTAGATTTTTTTTCTTAATTAAGTTTTATTTGCTATTGTTTAGTATTGTTTCTATAATATTTATATGTTAGATATTTAGGTTTATTTCTACAAAAATAGGCATTTACATTATGAATTTGTAATTTTGAATGCAATTAGATTTATGTTTCTCAATTAGGTATTTAGGTTAAGTGAAATCATATGATATATAATTGTATTAAAAGAACTTCTTAATAAATAAATGTGTTTGTGTACAAGTATTTAAATAGAAATTCATCTTTGTCATGAAAAATTATAGTTAATGATATGAGTAACAAAGACATCAATCCGAGAGTGATGCATTGTTGAAAAGAAAAACCGACAATATCAGAATTGAGCTTGACTTAACTAATAACAAATTTTACTCCTAGTGAAATTGGCCCCCCTCCCCAGCTGAGCAATCCTGGACTCATCCTTGCATGTACGTACGTAAACTGTTAAACAAATATGGTCATGAAGTAGGTGAAGTTTGTAAAGAGATTTGAAAATCATGAAAAGTGGCGGTTTGTACCATCATGGTTGACATGTGGATGGATAGGAGCACGCATCCACGCACGTACCTATGTGTATGTATTGACCACTTTTGATCCGCACATTTAAAGGTGCCGATTTGAAAATAGTTGGTACTTATCATTTATTTGAGGAGTGGATGAGAAGTAACCACCTTACTACCAGGGACCAAAGTTAGTCCTTAGAGATACCCGTATTCTCATTCTCATTATATGTGTGTATATATATGTATAATAATTATATGTACATATATAACACACACACATAAATTTACGTACATTCATACATATATACGTATGTGCATATATATCCATACACATGCATCACATACATACATAATATAAAGGATTAATTACATTTTGGTACCTTATGCTATGGTGCAACTACAAGGGTGATCCTTGGGTTTTTGTCTATATGCAAATAACCCTGAGATTGTTAACTTGCATTCACCACTGCCACAAAATCTATGGGTCATTTAACACTATTTGTTTTTTGCTGAAATGTCAACTAACACAATATGAGAATTCCTAAAATACCCTTTTTACATTTAAGTGCCCTATAGTACGATGTAATAACACCTGTGACCCTAGAGTGTATGTATCTATACAGGTAACCTTGACATGAAGTCAATATTATTTTTTCTTTCTTTAAGTAACAGACAATTGCACAAGAAATACTCAAATAAGGCACTAAAACAAAATAAGAGCATAAAAGAGCCCGTACTTGTTAACATGAAGAAATGAATGACTGATTATAAATCAGTTGACCCGCAAACTAATATAGACTCCAACACCACTCACCGCAAATATTCAATAAAGATTGAAACTTTGTGATAATATCATAAAATGATAAGAAGTGATGAGGGATTTGAGATTATGGGTGAGGGTTAGAATGGTGAAAAGGTGAAAATGAAGAATTGCCCAGAGCAGGGGAATTGTTTTTAGCAATTTTATAAAATGATTTGTTTTTTAATTTGGTTAGCCTATTTCAATTGCACTGAACTTTGAGTGGTCCCATACATTTCATGTTAGCAATGTTTGGAATTAAAACCCGCGAACAAAATGAAAAATGTGTTGTTATGGAAGAGCAATTTTGTCTTTTCATATGCAATGTTAAGCTTCGTTAACAATTTCACCTTGGTCATTAAACTCAAGGTAATCCTTGTAGTTACCCAAACCCTGGGGGTCACCTATGTAGTTAGATGATATCACATGGTACCAGTATTGACGAGGTTATCAAGCAGGGAAATTTAGTATGTTAGAGTTCCTCAATTTTCTTTGATGGTTGGTTATGGAGTAGAGAATTCAGTCCTGCACACAAACAACACGTGAGGAGATCGGAGTTGGGATCTCTGGTGGTTCCTCAGACGATCAAGTCAGTAGTGAACTTGAGTGGAGAAAAAGTATGATTATAGTATGTTTATTTGCAAAAGATTGCTTACCCTTATGCAGGGGACAATACCTCTTATTTATAGCAGATCCTCGGGGACAATTGTGTAACTTTGACCAAGTCTATGCAGACAGCTTAGTCCGCAGATACTTTATAGGTGTCGGTTGCTGATGGGGTGCGTCACCTATGCATTTAATGTGATAGTGACAAGGGAAGCATGGTGCTGACGGGGTTTGATGAATCATAAAGACTTTCAGGGCTGGAGTAATGATGATTCCGACCATGCATTCAATGTGATGGTGATCAACTGTCGGCGGGGGATTTAAGGACAAACCGTCTTTCGTTTCGGCTTTGTGAGAGGGTCGACAAATGGCGCCTTTTTATTCGGCCACCTCGGATTCGAAAGTCCTCGACCCGGTCTTGTAGAATGAAAAGGAGTGGGGTCAAACCTAACAGTGGGTTTCAAGTAAGGACATCTTTCGATTCAGCCCCTCTTGGGGAGGGTCGAGTGTTGACGTTACTCGAGTCATCCTGCATGGGGCGGGTTGATTTGGTGTTTAGTTAACGTGAGATACGTGTCGGCTCCTGGAGCAGGATTAACACTTAGCTATTTCTATGATATAACAACCAGAATGAAATTAATCCTGATATAAAAATATTTTTCTACAGATAATAAAAACCTAGATGGAAAGTGAACGTTAGAAGGATTGTTGAAGAGTATCGTTTGAGTGAAAAAACACACAAGTTGGTACAATGAAATTCCACATTAACCATTTTATTAGAAATGTAAGTCTGTAAGGTTTTCAAAGCGTTAACTTTCAACCAAACTGTTCCTTAGTCTCACATTTATCTCCTTCAAGCGAGTTGCGAAAACATTGTTTATGATGGCGAGAGATACAGTGCATGCAATAAATTTCAGCATTAAGGATAATTTACAGGGAATTTGGCATGATTAGATCAACTTTTCTTAGAATCCCAATCACCGATATGCTGTTTCTTTTTTATTCAAAGATGATTAGCTTTCAAATTTTTTTACATAGATCTCGTCATTTCGCGAAAGCAAGTCTGATGATAGACGATTCTATATATTCTCTCCCACAAAGACTCTTCATTTAAGAACTGACTCGAAAGAAGATCGTGTGGCCTGGATTGAAGCTTTAGTGTCTGCAAGAAGCAAATTTTCACTGAATGACAGGTTATCTTTGGTACACAATGATGATGTATCATTTTCAACTAGAAAACTTAGAGACCGTATGAACAGTGAAGGACTCAGTGAGGCAGTCATCAAGGACTGTGAGCAGATCATGCAATCAGAATTCTCAGAGTTCCAAAGACAGTTGAAACTTCGGTATGAAGAGCAGCTTCACCTACTTGGCACATTCAGGCAGCAGTTGGAGGTATTCATGTTTCTCTGCTTGTAGGCATTCTTCATTAACACTATTCACACTCTTTGTGCTTTTGATAAATGTTGAATAGTATTATTGTTGATATATTTTGTTAAGAACATTATCCTTTTTATTCTCCATACATGTATTTCTTTATATTACCTCTAAATTCTTCTATTTTCGCTAAGGTTTTTCTGTTATTTGTTATTTTACGAGATGTATTTTTGTAGCTATATATTGTGATAACCATATATTTTTTTATTGGACCTTTTCCTTTTCCAATATTTGGGGTTTTTAGGGTTTATCTAGTCAATGAACTTGGTTATATTTAACCTGCAATATTTTAAACTTTTGGCATTTGGAATGTTTATAAAAAACTGTGCCATCATGTAATTTCATAGTCTTGCAAATGGAAGCTGAATGTATAAAAATGCAAGAATGACATAAAACTCCAAAAAGGTGTGATTCACTTTGAAAGATGCTTTGCAAGTATAGCTTGACGATAAGGTGTTGCCATTAGGTTAAGTTTCCCACAACCAGTCAAAATTTAGGATCTCAGTTAGAATAGAACAGCTGATGTAGCACCAAAAACAAAGACTTCAGAACTTTGGAGTCGGCTAAATAAATCCGTGGTGTTTATTTAGCCCATTAAGGTCATTTCCTTTGTTAGGTTAATAACAGTTGTTTCCTTTCAACTTTTAATCCATATTTATTTAGGCCTGACCTTTGTTTTTTAATTGATATGTGAACTAGGATCAAACCAGTTTTCCTAATTTGTGCATTTTATTGGTCGACTTTGCCACACCTAAACCATTCAGCTAGTTCTTAATTACTGTGTGCTTACTCCTTAATTGAAATTTCGTCTAATTTCCTATTGATGCACTCATTCTTCTCAGGGTCCTTTGCTTTTTTTTGGGCATATTATTTCAAGCCTAACATTCTGAACCATAAAAAGATGGCTGGCTGGAAGCAATTTTGTAAAAAATTCCTTTCAACTTCCTTTTGATGAACTCATTCATCTCAAGGTCCTTTGCTTTTTTTTTTGGGCATACTATTTCAAACCTGACATTCTGAACCATAAAAAGATGGATGGTGGTAAGCAATTTTGTAAAACTTCCTTTCAAGTTCATCAGATTCTATGATCAAATAAAACTTCAAAGGAAATTCTTCCCACTTCCATGTTGATTGAACAACGTTCTTAACCTCATCATGGTGGTGAACAGATTGTCCTGACTAGCAAAATGACACCCTCTAGGGATTTCTTGGCCATAAAATGCACAGCCTACACCCTCCTACCTCCTATCTCATAGTTTCGTTAAATTGGATTCCATACATGATACATCACTTTCCATTCCATTGATTCTAAATCCTGTGGACTCTAATGCTTTTTTATCCACTTTTATGGATTCAGACCAGTCCTTAAGCCTTATTAACTGTCATGTTACTAGTAGAGAATAACCTGTCCTGTTGGGGCTACATCTTTAAATGGCCAGTGTGCTCATTAAGTGAGAAGGACTTGGTACACATATCCTGAGATTTTCTCCTCTCCAATTAAATGTTCTCATGTTAGTTACTACTTCATCAAGCATACCCTTGATCACATCAGTATTTGGTGTGCAGTCAACAATGACTATGAGAACATTTACTTTTCCGTTATTCATACTATGTCCTGTCATTTATTATTACCAAATAACTAGAGGGATTTGAGTTAAACATATATCCCAGGGCTGAGTTATGCATCTGACTGACTATTATAATAGTTCAGCCACTTAACATTGACGATTCACGTATATTTGACCCTTAGAAACTTCACTTACCTTTCTTTAAAGATGAGTATAAGTAATCCTTTTCTGTCATGGATTCCTATCAAGAATTCATAATTTGATATATTATCTAATTGTTAACTTATAAATTTTTTCATATATTTTCATGTCTATATTTTAAGAAATTTATAGTGTTTCTGAATCCAGGATGTTAATGTGGAGGAAGATTCCAGAACAATTCGTGAGGGCCCATTACAGTTGATGAAGCATGAGTTTTCTAGCTCTGGACATGGCAAATACAGCGGTACACCTTTCCTTAATTTATCCCATATGTTTCTTTTCTTAATGTATTGGAAGACTTCCTGTTGGACTAGAGTTATTAAGTGATATACTAGTTTTACTTGGCTTAATTTCTTCTCGTTACATCAGCAAACTGGTGATCGAAAAGTGTGTTGATTAAATTGGCGATTTCTGTTAGTGTATTTGTAGGCATCACCTACTTGCTGCTAACCAAAATACATCTTGCTTAGAATGCATGATACAAAATTGAGATGATATGTGCCTGGTATCAGTATTATACCAGTACTTACTGAAATAGACTGAAATGCCGGAGTTGCTGTCTAGACTTGGAAACAAGGAATGAATTTGTGTTTTTTCAAAAGGTAACCAATCAACATAAATGAAAACATGGTTGTAGAAATTAATGAATTAGAAGTCGGTTAAGAAGTAATACGTGATAAACTTGCCTTAGAGAACACTGTAGAAGCTCTAGACTAGTAGATCTGTGTTAAGTAGTACGAAGAACAAGAGATTTTATTGATGTATGTATGCACTTAACGTTTCAACATTTGGGCACCTGTCTCGGCCTTAGGTTTATTATGATTAGCAAAGTTTCTCATGTATTAACTTTCGACAGAGGTTGTACATGAAGTCTGTTCAGTGAATAATTAAATAGGTCTGAAATGGACTATCTGTTGAATATATTTTACAAGTTTCCATTTGGCTTGTTCCCTTATCTCTTGGAAGAACAGGAATATTGTTTTCACCTTGTGAAGGATAGAGTGCGAGTATCTTCGGATGTCTGAGAATGCAGAAGCTGTTCATGCTCACCACCTTTGCCTACGGAGGCTTCTGCAATATGCTTACTGCACTTACCAGTCTTGCTATTTTCTTAGATTGTTGGCGATTGGTTTTACCATGTTGGGAGTACACAGTTGACACACACAGGCACATGAAATTTGCAAATTGGCATTGTTCTTATTTTGCTTTTGGGGTTTGCTTAAAAAAATTTTCTCCTCATCTCATTACTCTTTCATTTTCAACCAGAGTACAGTGCGACAGAATCATCTGAGGATGTGGAAAAGCAAGAGGCTGATGACTCATCAGATGAAGAATGTTGTTTTTTTGATACAAAGGAGGGTTTTGCTGAATCTCCTATTAATGGTCCATCTTTGAAGCTAGAAACAGACCATGGTAGCACTGTTTGCAGAAGTGAAAATCACTGGGACGATATGAACATGATGCATATTGAAGCTGGATATAGTGATCATAAGTTTCCACATGTAGAAAGGCGTAAGGAACTGCCACAACCTATTGAGAAGGAAAAAGGTGTGAGCCTTTGGTCAATAATTAAAGATAATGTTGGAAAGGATCTCACTCGAATATGCCTCCCCGTTTACTTCAATGAACCTCTGTCATCGCTGCAGAAGTGCTTTGAAGACTTGGAGTATTCCTATCTCTTGGATCGAGCATATGAATATGGAAAGATGGTATGTTCATGCGAGAAATCTAATTTGCTTCTTATATCTTGTGACAATTTTGCTCAGTTTTTGGAAGCTGTTTTTTTATGGATCGCAGCTTCATTTTTGAACCGTCTACTGAAACTGTGTACTGACACAAGTATTCATTTTTGCAATTTCTTAATCCAACTCAATTTAAGTAAATAAAGAATTTGTAAATTATTGGAGAGCAGCAAGGATAATCCCAGTAAAGTTCACCCCTTTATTTAACAAATTGCTTTTGTTGCTAAAAGTATGTATATTCTTAAATAATAACAGTATCTTGAAGCTTTATGCAACCATGGTAAGGTAGGAAGCTTTGATAAACAAAAGAATGTGTCGGTATTTACATTCTACAGATAAAAAAATGCGACACTATTCATATTGTTGGCACTTGGCACTGATATCATTGTCAAGGATAAACCATATGGCTTTGGCTCGGAAGCCCTTTCCAACTTTAGTGGGTTCTTGAGGTAGTCACAATTTAATTTAGGGCCCGACCTACTTGTTTGACGTCACATGGATGAATGGCCATATCATTAAGATTGATTGGCTCTATCACAAGTTTGAATATGTTTCTTTGTTACTCCTCATATTTGATCATCTTGCAATTATATACTCATGTAGTAGTGAGGATTGAGGATCCTCATTCTCTTCTAGTAAAAACACTAAGATATTGATGAAATATATAAAGAATTATTCATCTTTGACTTCACCATTGTTCAAGTTTAATTCCAGTTTATTCAAATGGGCTTATACCAATTGTAGTCTTACTTTATGTTCCTTAATTCGTTGACCTGTCTCTGGATCCATGATAGAGATTCACAACCAGATTCCTGGTGCAACAATCTCAATTGGTAAAAGTGCCAATCCAGAACACAGTCTCAGTGGAAGGAACAATAGAAATTAGAATGTTCGTTTTACCTATACAAGTTGAAAATTTTTCTATGGAGAAATGCAAATATTGGCGTGGGGGAATATTTATGGGGAAAGGGTAGAGCCTAACCTATAGATATTTTGATTATTTTTTCTTGATGTTCACTAATCTTCTCATTTTCTCAATCTTGCCGGCTTCTTTGGAAGTTACATTTCATTTTCTATGACTATTCTTTTATGTTGCTTAATGTTTTCTAATTCCTGTATCCAATTTGATCAGTAATCATCTTGTCCTGCATAATCCGAGCATAATTCAACTATGAGAAGAGTTATTTCAATGTGTATTTATGTGTATATAAATATGAAAAGAAGTATGCTCGTGTATAAGCTCATGCGTATAGATGAAATGTTTCCATAACTATCAAAATTATCCTAGTACCTGTGACCTAAAACAGCAAGCAAACACATACCTCCTCATATTGCTGACCAGCAAGCAATCCAAAGCATACCATGGATGTCGTAACCCTGGTCAAGTAGTCATACTATAAGCTCTTTAATTTGAAGTAGTGCTAGGTTCATTTGTGATATGTCTTCTTATTGCTCATGATAAATGATGGACACAAAATAGCAAAAGGGAAGCCTTCCTAGTATTTCTTGTCTATCATCATGCAATGTGCACTATATATTAGTTTTGTCTTGGCTTTTGATAAGCTACATCTGCATCTATTTTCTCATGCTTTTCCAAATATTTCAGGTTCTAAAGCTTTCTCTAGCTTGTTAATTTGGAAATCATCCCTTCTCTAATCTCAGCCACTAATACATTACCATCATCAGGCAGTAAACATGCAACATGAGACCTTATCATCAATGTACTTGATCTGCCTAGTAACTTCATCCATAATCAATCCAAAGAGATAAGGACACATCAGCAAACCAAGGTGTAAACCTCTGAGAACTGGTGGTAGATTTGTCTTACCTCAGTGGATTTCACTGCAATTAATTACTCCGTTAAGTATTTTTATTACATTACTAAATACTTGCTTCTTTTCTGAAATCCACCACATTATCTCCCAAATGACTATGCGATGCTTTTCAAAATTAATGAAACTCTTCCACTTACACTGAGATTCTATGCTTTTTATTTAGGGAAACAGTGTCATGAGAATTCTGAATATAGCTGCCTTTGCAGTCTCTGGATATGCTTCTACTGAAGGTCGGCCCTGTAAACCATTCAATCCTCTGTTAGGGGAGACTTATGAAGCTGATTTTCCTGAAAAAGGACTTCGTTTTTTCTCTGAGAAGGTTTGCTGCTGAATGTCAAGGCATCTTTTCTTCCTTCTAGCATTATTGTATGTTTAACAGTTTTACTTATACGCTTCTAGTTATATCTGATTAAGAAACATCTTTTATAAACATAATAATTGTAATTGTGAAATTTTGTATTAGTTTGAGATCTCAAGTTAATGAATCTGACATGGTTGCGATGATCACCTTTTAAATGGGTCTGCTGAAGGCTGGCGCCATTTATATGGGTTGCGCATCTGACAAGTTGAGGTCATTGACTCAAATAGTGGATGTAACAAGCATCACTATATAGATGATGATTTTTAGAACACATTTTAGTTTTTTAGCAGCACATTAAGATCAGAAAATTATGTGATGACATTGATCTTCAAGACTGTGGTGGCATGCACAAGGACCAATAAGGCGTTGGAAGAGCAGGTATTGGCTAGCGGCAAGGATGATATAAAATTTCTATTGCAAACCCAATGTTTGAAAGGTTCATATAGGAGAAGCATAGTGATATAGCAAGTGCAGGTAGAATTGGTAGCTTCAGCATTCAGAACAAATGATGCTTCAAGGAAACTATTTCATCATGATACATGACCATCATCAGGGTACTCCAGTAGCGGTTTCACCTTTAGAATTAAGGTGCAACTGTTAACATTGGTGGTTTTGACAAAAACTGAGAGATTGGAAAACTACACACGTTATACAAGCCAATTATCTGGATTCTGCAGTAGATGTTCCAGTTTCGAGATTAAAATGGAATCGTGGGCATAATATTCTTTCTGGTATATTTAGCGGATTCTAGGTTAAAATTCAGCATAAGGTCTTTTTTGGATTTCTTGGGAGGTGAGGATGTGAATACAAGAAAATGGCCAACTCAAGGTGGTGATAGGATGGTGTCTCACTGGTACAACACCAAGGACCGAGTCAATGGACAGATTCATGTTCACATAAGGTGTGACAAGTTGGTTATAGTGGGTGTGTGACAAGTTGGTTATAGTGGGTCTTAGGGTGAGAGACCAGATGGAGCCACCAAGAAAAGAAAAATAATGAAAGAAGGCATGAAGTTCCAGTGCCATTCAAAATGGGGATAATTGTATTTATGCCTTGTCATCAAGACAAAGGGAAAGGTGAAGAATGTTACTTCAAGATAGATATGTGAACATAACATATGAAAGGACCACATTGCATATGTGGTAGTTCTAGGTTTTTATTAAAGATGGAGCAATTGACATGGTGTCTTTGTCGTAGTCGTAGCTTTGAGGGAAAAGGAGTACGCGCATGATAAAAAAGTTGTGGACTTAACAAATGCAATGACCACATAATATATGTGGTAGTTCTAGTTTTTGATTAAAGATGGAGCAATTGACATGACGACTTTGTCGTAGCTTTGAGGGAAAAGGAGTATGCTCATGATAAAAAAGTTAAGGTAAAGAGTGATGCTTCAAGGTACATCTCTGGACACAATAGAGATCACCATCAAATTACTTAAATGGTAGTTCGATTTTTTGGATTGAGATGGAGCAATTGACATAGGTGTTTTTGTCGTAGCGTTAAGGTAAAAGTTAAGATTCTTAAGACGTATGCATGTGATATAAAAAATCATCAGGTGACGACAGTTTTAGTTTTGGAATTACGGTATAGTGATTGACATAACTGTCTTTGTGGTAACTTTGGAAGGATCCAGAGTTAAGATGGAGAACAAGGCTTGTGTAACATTGAAAAGGTAAGAATGCCAACACATGAACAACTCCGATTTAGGGTGATGGAAATATGATGTCTTACAGTTGTCAATATAACTTGCGACAAGTTGTTTAAAGTAGGACCCAATGGGTCATTATAATGAATACCTAAGAAGAAACAATGCGAAAGAATACATGTCGGAGTATCTCTAATGTTTGTTATATCTTGAATATAAGTCAATAGAGATATTTGCTTTTGTCCTGTGATCAAGCCAACTGGGAAACTTAAAGTGTAAAGAATTACCACTTAAATATGGAACCAGATTTGAAACAAATTAGAATTTAGAGCTGTGAGATATTTGGATTTCTTGGATACTAAATAAAGAGTAATGATTTATGGCTTTATTTAATGATTAGCAACGATACTAAGGAGGGATATAGAAATCCTCACAAACTAGTGAAGTTCCTAAGATAAAGATTGTGAACCCATGACTAGAAGATGAAGAGAGTGAAGAAAGGAGTACAGGGAGCTCGATATTAGGTATTTGAACATCAATTCGAGGTAAGGTGCTTTACATCAAGGAGTCTCAATTTATTATTAAGGAAAGAAATCTCTTCATTGTTGTATGGCGATGGTGGGTGAGTACTCAACATAAGACTTATACCAGGAAAAAGGTGTTGTCTGATCGCTTTCTTGTAATCCATGTTAGTATAATGATATCTCTATAAAGCAGTCCCAATAGTTGTAGGTCAGATTTGGCGGGACCACATATATAACTTTGCTTGATTGCATTCTTTCTCGTAATCCATGTCAGTATAGTGATATCTCTATAAAGCAGTCCCAATAATTGTAGTTCAGATTTGGCTGGACCACGTATATAAATTTGTTTCCTTGTAGCTTCTTCATGATTGATTATGTTTGCTTTGTGTTGATGGTGGAAAGATCATATGTGAGCAGGACGAACTGGCCACTGATTGTTAAATACTGAAAAAAAATGTAGATCTTGTACATAAATACAGCCCATATTTTAAGTTAGTGACCAGATTTTCGTGCTAAGTTGGTGAGTAGATAAATATGCTCTATCAAGTAAATGTAACTACAACCCAGTGATATTCTTGAAACACTTCTCCTAGACTTTGCTGGGGAGTAATAGGTCCTCTATGTAGAGTAAATGATCCTTAAAACAGAGATTGACTACCAAATTAAACCAAAATCTTATCTATTAGTTATCGACCTCCATTGTCCATTCTATTATTTCTCCTAAAAATTTTCAATGTGAGACGATACTCACATTTGAATTCCAAACAATCTCTCCCTTCATTTCTATATGTACATCAAACTTCGCTCCCCTTGAGTCACCATCTAGTCTCTGATAACATTTGTTAGGGACTAAGCGGACCCTTTGAGGAGTAACTGGGTCTTAAACAGATGGTGAGTATCAAATTAACCCTAAAAGTCCAAGCTAAGCTACTATTAGGAATAAACCCAAATTTCTGTTTAAGACCATCACTCACTCCACACACCTTTTCTATTTATTCCCATGTGCATTTATCTTTCCATCATCAAACACAAACAAAATCTGTTGGGAAATCCTTAGCACTCGGGTTTAATAAACCCATTTGCATTTACAGAAATAGAAATATATTTCTGTTATCTACTTCATAAAGCACATTGTAATATTATAACGACTAAAAATTAAGATCTATTTATTTCACAGATTTTAATCCATTCAGGATGAACTATTGACTTTTTTATTGCGGCTGAAGTTACATTTTCTAATTCATTCTAGAGAAAAATGGAAATGCATGTTTAAGTCGATATACGTGCATAGTCGCTAATTTTTTGGAGGCCAGAAGTTACATTCATAATTGAGATATAGAAGTACTTATTTCTGGATGTGAGTGAATGTATCATCTTCATGCGTAGGTTAGCCACCATCCAATGCTCATTGCCTGCCATTGTGAAGGCAGAGGTTGGAGATTCTGGGGAGACAGCAACGTCAGGAGTAGATTTTGGGGGAGATCGATTCAACTAGATCCTCTTGGTGTTTTAACCTTGGAATTTGATGATGGCGAAATATTTCAATGGAGCAAGGTGTGTAGCAATGTCATCTTCGTATTTCTGGTATTATTTCACTGACATGTGATTGACAATATCTGTTTTCTGTTCTTTTAGGTAACGACTAGTATTTATAATCTCATCCTTGGTAAAATATACTGTGATCACCATGGTACAATGAGCATACAAGGAAACCGCCAATATTCATGTAAGCTTAAGTTCAAAGAACAATCTCTTCTTGATCGCAACCCTCGCCAAGTAAGATCTCATGTTACATAGATGTCACATTATGTATCTTGTCTTTTCAATGTTTGAGGGTTGATTGTTCCGTATAGGTGCAAGGCTTTGTAGAGGATACCATGGGAAACAAAGTTGCTGCTTTGATAGGGAAATGGGATGACAGCATGTACTATATTACTGGAGATGATGTTTCTAAAGCCAAGCTATCAACAGAGAATGCCACATTGTTATGGAAAAGAAACAAACCTCCTGAAAATCCTACTCGGTACAACTTGTCATCTTTTGCAATAACACTAAATGAGTTGACACCAAACCTTCAGGTAGAGAGACATAGAAGTCAACTGGCTGCTTTCCAACATTTTGCTTTTATTTGTTCTAGTTCTGACCTTGAATATTTGATAATCTATTAGGAGAAACTTCCACCTACGGATTCGAGACTTCGTCCAGATCAACGATATCTTGAAAATGGCGAGTATGAAAAGGCATTTGCAGAAAAGCTTCGATTGGAGACGAGACAACGGATGGTTCTCTCTCTCTCTCTCTCTCTCTCTCTCTCTCTCTCTCTCTCTCTCTCTCTCTCATACACGTGTGCTTGCACACATACACAAACACCTGAAAACACAAGACTTGAATGAAGGATCAGTATTGATGGAAAAGGGTTTCTTTTGAGCAATTCAAATCGGGTGAAACAAATTTTGATAAGTTTAGAGTATTATATTATCAAGAAAAAACTTCTGCCATAGTGTTATATGATCTCTATGAATATTCGGAACTAGTGCCTTATTCATTACGGAAACATATATTACAGTTACTCAGTCAACGGTCTTACAATTTGATTGCTAGAGATTGCATAATTGATAGACATCACTGTCGTCCATGGTGAAGTTACGAAGGGAACAAAGACACTTAAGAATCTACTATAATTTCTAGTTGGATTAATTACAGATACAACTCTTACTCTGGTGGCACGCTCACTTACACACTCCCTAAACTACTTAATTAGCACTTGTACCCCCTCTACTGTAGACAACATTACGTGGTTTGCCATCAATTTAGGGACCAACTTAGTTCTTTTTCCTATTAAAACTAAGAGCAAAAGATAATTTATGATCACATTATTCTCATTTGATGTCTCAACCAAACAGGGAAAATAATGTTGTCGGGATCTTTTTCTTTTTCTTTTTTGTTTTGTTGGGGGCTGGTGTTGGAGGTGTTTTGGTTTTTTTTTTTTTTTTTGGCGGGGGGGGGGGGGGGGGGGGGG
>JBAKGM010000200.1:43742320-43767382 GCA_037177215.1 Asparagus racemosus | reverse complement strand
TGCTCATTATTCCAATCAGCATCACAGGTCATTCTAAACCAATATGACCGTCCCCGGGTACTAGCTAGCTTTGAGCTTATACCCTCACATAAAGACCATATTCAGAAAGGCCTAGTCCACAAGATTTATCTTGACAAAACTAGACCTGAAGAATATAAGGCCTTCATTCCTGAAATCTGCTCCCAGGCCCTTGAGGAAACTGGTAAATTCCAACGAGTGTTTGAGTTCACCATATGGTCTATATGGGAAGAACGCAATCTATTTGAATTTTACCCATCCTACCAAATCTGGAGAATTGATCCTTTGGTAAGAGAACCCTTCTTCAAACATGTTCCTTTCAAAGAAACTGAATATGACCTTGAAGAAGAAAAGGAGTCCGCAGCAATAGAGTTCTTTGAAGCTCTCCATTATAATAACGGGAAGATGATAATTAAAGGAAACACAATCCTATACCTTCCTCATCTAACCTTCAAAGAAAAGGCGCTGCAAGAAAAGTTTGAAATAGAAATGGTCCTCGGTCCTATCGCAAGACGAGCTAAGGACCAATATGAATTAATGATGAGCACCGATGGAGGCACATCCCCGGTACGCTCCTTTGATCAAGATACAGCCCCCGAAACAGACTGAAGCGAGGTGGGCCCAAAAGACCAACTCCAGAAGCAACGGGAAGAGAAGCAACCAGAAGAAACAAGAAAGCCCAGGCGGCCACTTCTTTTAGCATGAGTTGACAGCTCTCCACGTGAAGCATCAACTTTTCTCTACAAAGTGTCACATCACTCTCCATGAAGTGTCACATCGCTCTTCATATTATCATCCACGGTGTCCAACTTCATCAACTTTTTCTCCACGAAGTGTCACATCATCTCCAAGGTGTCCAACTTCAATAGTACCTGATGTTGACATAACATCAAAAATTAAATAAAGCTAAGTCGGTTTGTAATAGGATGTCGGTTTGTAAAAAGTCTATAAATAAGAAGTTTGTAAGATCAGAAAGGGCAGAGAAAAAAGAAGAAGAGTTGTAAAATAGTTGAGATAAGAGTTGTTGTAAAAAGTAGTGAGAGCGCATTCAACCACTCCAAGTTGATTCCAAACTGAGTTGGGTTGGGGACTAAGGACCAGTTTCATATTATTGTTTTTAAAAGTTTTTTTGTTTAAAATTTTTTTGAGAAGCAGTCAATAAAGTTGTTTGGTTAAATTTTTTTGGTATTGAAATTATTTTTGTTTTTAAGTGTGTGCGCTTTTAAAAGCAGCCTTGGAAAAATAGTTTCTGATTTTTTTAGTTTATGTACCATAGATGAGCTTTATCTTTTGACAATAATATTTAAACACAGTTTACCAAACACTTAAACTGCTTTTGAAAGCAGCTTTTGATTTATGATTATCAAACAATTAATTTTGGCACCTTATATAAGTCGCTTTGATATGCTACTTATATAAGCGATTTATTATAAGCTCCAGTAATATCAAACTGATCCTAAGCCATGTATAAGGTTATGTAGGTCATGGAGAGTTGAGTTTTATCATTCTAAGTTCTCATGGAGTTTCTGAACAAACTAGCAAACTAGTTTCTTGGTTAGTTACGCAAACATGTGAAACTAAAAACTGCATTTATCCCCATCACATCTAAAAGTAAAAAAGACTAATACTTATTTCCAATATTTCCAATAAACCAAAGTATTATCCTTATTTCAAGGTACGTATATATTCCCTTTTTTCTACATTCAATTATGTGAATTTTTTACTATCGTTCTAGTAGTAATATATATGTTTTACATGACAAAATTGTGTAGGGGCTATAGACATGTTTCAACTTGTGTGCCGCAAGATAGTCAAGTTCCATATCGTGGAAAGAAAATTGTGCCGACAATGAATATGATGTGTGCTTGTTCTTTTGATATGCGGTTCACATTTGTTATGAGTGGATGGGAAGGAAGTGCAAATGATTCAAGAATTTTCTTAGAGTGCATTAGCAATCCCGCAAACAAATTCCCTATGGCCCCTGCAAGAAAGTATTATTTAGTTGGCCCTGGATATACCAATATGCCGGGTTTTCTTTCACCGTATCGCAGAGAGCGCTATCATTTGTGTTGAGCGCAGAGTCACGCCCACACGTCACGAAAGCAATATCACCTGAGAGAAAGTCTTGATTATATTCACGAAGGAAATATAATCGCTGACGGGGATTAGCTCATGAAGGAGATAATCGCCGGAGTGGGTGAAATCGACCAAGCGAAGTTACATACGGACCCTGAGATTAAGACTAAGCTTAATCTTGAGGGTGGATCTTTTAGATCCTACAAATTATAGCCAATACACAATAAACAGCAAAGACACGAGATTTATGTGGTTCGGCAAACTTGCCTACGTCCACGAGAGGGGTTGAGGGGAGATTCTACTATGAAGAAGAACACCGATGACTTGTATAATCCACAAGCTCGTCTAACAGAAAAAACAAAAACTTTGATTTTTTACCCAAGAGAAATTGACCTCTCTGTTATAAAATCTCTCAACGCTCTCTCTTTTTCTCCTTTTTCTTTACCCTTTTTTCTCACTCTTTTCTCACAACAAATCCTAGGTTTAAGTCCCTATTTAAAGGGAATTAATTAAGAACAATTTGTTAATCTGGCCGATGTGGGATTAAAACAAATTGCCTTTTTTTAAAGAATTTGCTACAGTAACTTCGGGTTCCTGTAGCAAGCAAGTTCACAATTTGAATGATTATTGAGGGCAGAATCTTCCACCGCAAGGTACTAGAGAACTATTCAATTACTTGCATTCTTCATTAAGGAATGTTATAGAACGATGCTTCGGGGTATTGAAAAAAAGATTTCCAATTTTAAGAGATATGCCTTCATATAGTTTGAGAAAACAAAAATATATAGCATTAGCATGTTGCGTTATTCACAACGTGATTCGAATGCATGATTCTGGAGATCCATTATTTATCGAGTTTGAAAATGAAGATGTGGAGCTGGAAGAAGATGACATGACTGCACAAGAACAACAAACCATACCGGTCAATGTTGGCCCAGAGCACCTTCGTCAGATGGCAAGATTTCGAGATCGTTTGGCCCAAAGGATGTGGAATGATCGTGGTGGATAATATCATGATGTGTTTTGAAATTGATGTATATTATATTGTAATGTCACTAAAATACATTTTGAGCCTGATGCATATATATTATCAGTATCATTAGAACATGTTGAACAATTATTCATCATTGTTTCTTGATGGTGGCGGCATTTTAGAATTTTTTTAAAAATTTGGAATTATAGGCATTAAAAAAAGCTCCCAAATGGTGGTTGGCCGCCGTCGCTCACCGGCCGGCCGATGATCGCTGGAGGCGGCCGGTGACGATTGACGGCCGGCGGTGGGGAGCGGCAACGGGCGAGAGTAATGTTTTAGTGGTTGGGTGTGACTAGTGGTTGTTGATTAGTATCATGTGCTATATAAATGGTCAAACTAGTTTGACCAATAACTTTCAAAATGGTGTTTTCAAAACACTCTAGGAAAAAAACACCATGGCATGGTGTTTTTCTACAAAAACACAACAAAAAAATCACCTTGATTACCAAACACACCCTAAATAAGTTTTTATTTTCTAATGAGCTAATTCAATTTGCTACTAACTTATTACACACCATATTTCTGATAACTTCATTGTAAATTGGTTGGGTAATTGGGTTGGGGTGCAATTTGAAAATTCTATAGGGGGAAAAACTATAAATATTACTTGAACCAATATGCAATTTGTAAATCTCTAGGGGTGCAACTGCACCTCTAGACATTACCTGAATCCACCCTTGTATGAGCTCATTAACACTATTGAAGATTTGCAAGTGCTAAATTCACCAAAATTTTAACTTCTTCCTCTTTTCGTCTTTTGTAATACTAGAAAATTGAATGATATGATTTTGAACTCCATAAAATTATTTGTTATTGGGTCAAAATGGAAAAAAATAGACAAAAACCATTGCTTCTAGCTCATAAAATTGTGAAATTTGAACTCCGCTTAATTTATTGTCTTGGACCAAAATAAAAAAATGGACATAAATAGTTGCTTCTAGCACATGAAATTATGAAATTTGAACTCCGCTTAATTTATTGTCATTGGGCAAAATGAACAAAAATGGATAAAAATTGTGGATTATAGCTTATAAAATCATAAGATTTGAACTCCGCAAAATTATTTGCCATTGGGTCACAATGTATGCAAATGGATAAAAATTATGGGTTATAGTGTATGAAATCATAAATTTTACACTTCACATAATTATTTACCATTTAGTTTAAATAAAGAAAAATGAAATAATCATGGATTATATAGCTCATGAAAATCGTGAATTTTAAACTACACATAGTTATTTCTCACTGGGTCAAAAAGAACAAAATTTGTAGGTTAGCTCATGAAATTCATGAATTTTAAACTCCAATTAATTAATTGTCGTTGGGTGGAAATGAAAGAAAATCAATAAAAATCATGTGTTAGCTCATGAAATTGTGAATTTTTGAATTCTACAAAATTATTTGAGTTGGGTGAAAATAAATAAAAATGGAAAAAAAATCATGGGTTATAGGTCATGAAATGGTGAATTTTAAACTATGTATAATTATTTGTCATTAGATTGAAATGAACAAAAATGGATAAAAATTGATTCTTATAGCTCATGAAATCATGAGTTTTACACTCCACAAAATATTTGCCATTAGGTGGAAATGAACAAAAATTATCAAAATCATGTCTTCTAGCTCATGAAATCATGAAATTTGAACTTAGCTTATTCATTTGCCATCAGATCAAAACAAAAGAGTTAAATCTAATAAAATCATGAATTCTGAACTCCGCATAGTTATTTGCCATTGGGTCAAAATGAACAAAAAGGGACAAAAATTGCTCATGGAATCATGAAATTTGAACTTAGCTTAATTATTTGCCGTTAGATCAAAACAAACGAGTTATAGCTCATGAAATCGTGAATTTTGAACTCCCCATTGTTATTTAACACTGGATCAAAATGAACGAAAATTAACAAAATTCATAACTTATAGTTCATGAAATCGTGATTTTTGAACTCCACATAATACTTTATCACTAGGTCAAAATGAATAAAAATAAACAAATTGTGAACTTTGAACTCGACTAGCTCATGAATATAATAAATTTTGGACTCTACTTAATTATTTCTTACTGGGATAAATGAATGAAAATGGACAAAAATTATGTGTTATAGCTCATAAATTCGTGAATTTAGCTCTAGTTAATTATTTGCTATTTGATCGAAGCTAAGAAAAGTGGACAAAAAATATCATGGATTATAGCTCATGTAATCGTGAATTTTGACTGAACAAAATTATTTACCATTAAATCAAAATGAATTAAAATAGACTAAAATCATGGATTATAGTGAAATTTGAAGTTTACATAATTATTTTCCATTTGGTAAAAAAAATCGTGGGTTATAGCTTATGAAGTCATGTGTTTTAAGTTTCGCTTAATTATTCTATATTGGGCCAAAATGAATGAAAGTGCATAAAAAATCATAGATTTTTGCAAAATTATTTGTCATTGGGTCGACAAAAACGGAGAAACATTATAGCTTCTAGCTTTTGAAATTGTGAAATTTAAACTCTGCTTTATTGGTATTGGGTCAAAATGAATAAAAATGGATATAAATCATGAGTTATAACTCATGAAATCTTAAATCTCGAACTCCTTAGAATTATTAGCCTTTGGGTTGAAATGAATGAAAATGAAAAAATATTCATGGGTTAGCTCATGAAATTGGAATATTGAACTCCGCTTAATTATTTGCTATTGGGTCAAAATGAGTTAAAAAAATAGGTTATTGATCATGAAATTGTGAAATTTGAACTCCACAAATTATTTTTTTTGAACTCCACATAATTTTTTGCTACTAAAACGAAATGAACAAAAATGAACAAAAATCATGGATTTTTATCTATTTTTTTATCATGGATTTTTATCTATAATTCAAAAACATTATGATTTTTGATCTTTGATTAATTATTTTCTATTTGGTAGAAATGAATAAAAATAGACAAAAATCAAATCATGAATTATAGATGATGAAATCATGAATTTTGAATGAATAATTATTTTCTATTGGGTCAAAATGAACAAAAATTAACTAAAAGCATGAGTTAGAGGTCATGAAATCGTAAAATTTGAATGAACAAAATTAATTGTGAACTTGTCAAAATGAACTAAAATTAACTAAAATCATGGGCTATAGCCATGAAATCATGTATTTTGAAGTCACATAATTATTTTCCACTAGATTGAAACAAACGAGAATGAAAAAAATTGTGGGTGAAAATTGTGAACTCTGAACATCACTTAATTATTTGTCATAAGGTTGAAATTAACGAAAATAAACAAAATCATGGGTTACGGCTCATGAAATCGTGAATTTTGAATGAACAAAATCAATAGAAATTGGTAGAAATGAATAAACATTGATGAACATCGGGAGTTATAGCTCATGAAATCATAAATTTTATAGTCTAGATAATAATTTCCATTGGGTCTAAACAAAAATGAACAACAATCGTGTGAACTTTAAACTCCACTAAATTATTTTCCATTGAGTTAAAACAAACAAAAATCATGGATATAGCTCATGAAATCATGAATTTTGAACTACCCACAATTATTTATCATTGGGTCAAAATAAAAAAATAAATTAAAATCATGACTTTTAACTGATGAAATTTTGAAATATGAACTTTGCTTAATTTATTATCATGGGGTCACACATACAAAAATGGAAAACTCTTTTTGGATTATAACTCATAAAATCTTAATTGTTGAACTTTATAAAAAATAGATCACAAAAAATGAAGATCAGCTCATGAAATCGTGAAATTTGAACTCCGCATTATTATTTCCATTAGGTAAAAACAGATGAAAATGGATAAAAATTATGGTTTATAGCTCATGAAATCATAAATTTGAATTTTGGATAATTATATGTCACTGGGTCAAAACAAATAAAAATGGATAAAATTTATGGCTTCTAGTTCATAAAATTGTGAAATTTGAACTCCGCTTAATTTGTTTTCATTAGGTCAGAATTAATGAAGGTGGGCTAAAATCATGTGTTATAGCTCATAAAATCATAGTTTTAAACTGCTGTTAACTATTTTCTATTTAGTTGAAACAAATAAAAATAGAATAAACCATGGGTTAGAGCTCATGAAATCATGATATTTAAAATCTGCATAATTATTTTCCATTAGATAAAATAAAAGAAAAAATAAAAATCATGGATTGTAGCTCATGCAAATTGTAAAATTTCAACTCTACATAATTATTTAGCACTGGATCAAAACGAATGAAAATGAATAAAAATTATGGGTTATAGCTCAAGAACTCTTGAATTTTTAACTTTAGATAATTATTTGTCATTGGGTTGAAACAAATGAAAATGATGAGTTATAGTTTATGAAATCTTGAATTTTAAACTTCACAAAAAACTTTGCCATTTGGTCGAAAGGAGCGTATATCGACAAAAATAGTTTATTATAACTCATGAAATGGTAGATTTTGAACTCCACATAAGTATTTACCATTTGGTAAAAATAAAAAATGAAACAAAAATCATGGGTTATATTGCTCATGAAAATGATGAATTTTGAATGAATAAAATTATTTGTCATTAGGTCGAAATGAAAAAAATTGACCATAATAATGGGTTATTGCTTATGAAATCATGAGTTTTGAAGTCTACATGATTATTTTCCATTGGTCGACACAAATGAAAATAAAAAAATCATGGGTTATAATTCATCAAAATCATAAAATTTGAACTATAGGTAATTTATTGTTATTGGGTCAAAATGAAAAAAGACTAATATCATAGGTGATTGCCCATAAAATGATAATTTTTAGCTTTGGTTAATTATTTGCTCTTTGGTCAAAAGAATAAAAAATAAACAAAAATCATAAGTTATAGCTCATGAAATTGTGAATTTTGTATGAACAAAATTATTTTCCATTGGGTTAAAATGAACAAAAATCGTAAGTTATAGCTTATGAAATCATTAACTTTGAACTTCTCATAATTATTTGCCATTTAGTCAAAACAAACAAAAATGACCGAAAGTCATGGGTTATATCTCATAAAAATCATGAATTTTAAACTCCGTAAAATTATTTCCTTTTGGGTCCAAATAAATGAAAATGAACAAAAATAACAGCTTATAACTCATGAAATCATGAATTTTGAACTCCACTTATTTATTTGCCATTGGCTTGAAATAATTGAAAATGAATACAAATTATGGATTATAGATGATGAAATCATGGATTTTGAACTCCAAAAAAATTATTTTTCATTGCTTCAAATTGAACAAAATGGACAAAAATCATGACTATAGCTCATGAAATTGTAAAATTTTAGATTATTGATCATGAAATAAAAAATTTTAAACTCCACAAAATTATTTGTCACTGGATTAAAATGAATGAAAATGGATAGAGATGTGGGTTATAATTCATGAAACCATAAGTTTTGAATTTTGAACTTTGAGAACTTATTTGTCATTCAGTTGAAAAGAACAAAGATGGATAGAAATTTTAGAATATAGCTTATTAAATCATGAGTTTTGAAGTCAAGATAATTATTTGCAATTGGATTCAAACAAACCAAAATGAACTAAAATCATGGGTTATTAGTCATAAAAATTAATAATTTTGAACTCTATTTAGTTATTTGTCATTGGGTTGAAACAAACAAAACTAAATAAAAATTGTGGGTTATAGCTCATGAAATCATAAATTTTAAACTTTGCAAAATTATTTTTCATTGGGTGAAAATAAATGAAAATAGCTGAAAACTATGGACTATAGCTCATAAAACCATGAAATTAAATTTAGACTCCACTTAATTTTTTACTTTTGAGTTAAAACCAAAAAACAAAATCGTCGGTTTTAGCTCAAAGAATAGTGAATTTTTAATGAACAAAATTATTTGCCATTGGATAAAAAAATGACAAAAATCATGACTTTTAGCTAATGAAATTGAATTCCAGTTAATTTATTATCATTGGGTCAAAACAAAGGAAAATGGACAAAAATTGACGGTAGTTCATGAAGCCTTGAATTTTGAATTCATGTTAATTATGTGCGGTCTAAATTAATGAAAATGAACAAAATTAATGGGTTATAGCTCATGAAATTTAATACTAAATAAATAAAGTTATTCACCATTGGGTAAAAATGAATAAAATTGACTAAAATCATGAGTTATAGCTCATTAAATTATAAAAATTTGAAGTCCATTGAAGTATTTGACAATGGGTCAAAACAAATAAAAATAAAAAAATTGTGGGTTAGAGGTCATGAAAATCATGGATTTTAAACTCCACTTAGTTATTTGCCATTTGGTTGAAATGGACAAAAATGAATTAAAATCATGGTAATAAATATCTCATGAAATTATGGATCTTGAACTCCACAAAACTATCTGTCATTTGGTCGAAATGAACAACAATTGTGGCTTCTAGCTCATTAAATGATGAAATTTAAACTCTGTTTCTGCCGAGAACGAGATGGTTCTTCGTAGTTTCCATTTCAAAACATTTCAAAATGAAAACAAGTGAAAGATTACACATGTAACTCTCTCTAATACAAAGAATATGATCTCACTCTCATACAAAACTCGAACAGAAGTCACTACGTAGCGAGCTCCTGCTTGCATGGGTTCTTTGCCTGTGTCAAGGACGCGTCGTCCGTGGACCACCGAGCAATGATCATCGAATTGACGGGGTTGAGTTTATGTTTCTCTAAGGAAACAAGAACTTAAGTAAATATCTTATCCAAGTAAGATATCTACTCTTCCTAAGATTTAAGGCAAAGCTTAAACTCGAGGAATCTCCAAGTGGAATGTTGTTGAACTCTTTCTCTGCTCCGTTTAGATTTCTCTTTCTTGAAATTTTCAGCTCTCCAGATCCAAAAATTTAGATCCCCGATTAAGGTCCAAGCTCTAAAATTCAAGATCTCCAAAAGTCTCAGGTTCCATATCCCAGATTAAGGTCCAAGCTCTAAGCCCCTCAAGATCCAACCTCAATCCCCACCTCCAGAATCCCCAAGCCCCCTTCTTCAATGGGTGTAGGGAGCTATTTATAGCCTTTAGGAGGTGTAACTGTTGAAAAGAACACAAGTTGTGACCTGCCAAAATTGCATAGTGGGCGAGACACTTTTTGTGTCTGGGCCCAAAACTATCTCGGCCCAAGAGGTTGTGTCTCCTCGCTGTTGTAACCGCTCCTCCCTCTTTTAAGGCATGTTTAATGCCCCATTCATGCGCTTAGTGGACATTTTTCAAGGATGTAACTGCCCACTAATGTAAATGAACGTCCCCACGTGTTGAAAATGTCAAATAGGCCCCATAAATAGTAATAAAACATGTGGAAATGTTTCAGACATAATAAGTGTCTTGGAAATGGTCGAGACACAACAAGTGTCTCGGCCATGGCCGAGACACAATAAGTGTCTTGGACATGGCTGAGACACAATAAGTGTCTTGAACATGTATGCGCCAGTTTTACCCCTATGGTTGAGTTCCTTAGATTTTGATGACGTCGTTCTTCAATCTTCTCATGATTAAATCGCACTTGGGGTTCATCGGCAATTTTCGATGCCTACATATCTATAACGCTATTTTTTATTATGTTATCTACAATGACTCCCACACTGTTCCTATTCTTCTCTTTTCCATATTCAATTTCTCTAGATTTTTCACCTACCCATTTAGTTTCTTATAAACAAATTATACTTATCTTTTTTCTAAGCATGATACTAATTTCATTGTCTTTCCGGTAGTATACCTATATTCCAAGTAGCTAACTTAATTCGATTCTCCTATAAAAGTTTCTTACTATTTTCTATCTTTTATCATTCTAGTGTATGCCTAATACTATTTGGCAACTTATTAGAGGTTTGTAGATTCTTAGAACACCCTTGCTTACTTGTCATTACACCGGAGCAACATTAATATAACGCGTCGCTTCTAGGAAACGCCCTAGCAAACCATCATTGTTTACTTATCATTGCATCGGGATGACATCGATGCAAGGCGTCGCGGTGGGGATGCCCCAATGAATATTTAATGGGATTCATTTCCATGTGAATCCGGCTATATTTTATGCTGGTTGTCGGCTACCTAACACGACCCTCCTCTTTTATCTTGGATTAGGACAGGCAGTGTTGGCAATGATGTGGAGTAGAAATAAGTGCAATTCAGGGGAATACAATATTAGTCATATAAAAATAAATAATTACTTGGATATTATTTAATTGTTATGATTAAGGAAATGGTTTCTCTATATTGGCAGGTAGAATTCTAAGTTCCATAGAAATGTTTTGATTGCATGTTTTTGCTTTCCGTCAGTGAGCGTACTTGAACTTCTCCTTGCACCAGTTCTTAATGGTCACAAAATCTCTTTGAGTAAAAGTCGGATCACATTTAGGTGTCCTTTTCTAGGTTATCTTCGTTGTGGGCTTCCAGGCTTAAAATGAGTGTTTCCTGCCTATTTTCTGTCACCTACCCGTAATTTTTTATTAGCATCTTTCCTAGAGTCCTCCAGCAAAAAAAAAAAAATAAAGTAAATAAATAAAGCGCAAATCTTTCATGCTCAATTTTCATCGGAGATAGAACTTTGGCCGCGATATTTGCTACAAGTCCGACCTACCCACCCAACTAACTGATATTAAGACCCTAGTTTTTCCAAGCACCTCGCTCGTGCGTGAGCTCATTTGCACGCATAGGAACACATGACCTTTATTAGGTGGCGTTTCGGCCAATCCCGACCACGCCAAAGAGACTTGGATTGGTCTCCTGTGAACAAAGATGTCTTCAATGAAAAAAGTGGGCTGTATGAGTCTCAAAGTCCAATTGTACGGATGTCGGGAGAAAACAATTTGCTGTGCTCGTTATCCCTAGAGATAAGCTCAGCCCCCCCTCCTTCGGTGTTTGCTTGCCCTTGCTCCCATACATAGTGGCTCCACTAGGAATTTGAAATGTGAGGCCCCCACGTGTAAACCTCGAGTCCTTCGATTTGTAGGGGGTCCTTGCCTCCAAGGTGACTCCGAGCCCAACAACAAATTGGGCGGTGAAATAAATATGAAGTAGGGCCCTTTCCGTGGCCAGCTAGTCACGCGAGGGCAGGGCAGGGGTTTTTCACAGGCTCTGTTCACTTCCGACATGGAAACACTTACCCAGCACCGAGGTATGAAGATGGATAAGAGAGCCCACGTGTGAGATAAGACCGATGAGTCATCACAATTTCAGACCAATGAATGTGAATTCTGCCCTGAGCACAAGAAAAAGAGCTCTCTCTCTCTCTCTCTCCCTCGCTATACGTACATAAAAACATGCACGTCATTTTCCAGGGAAATGCTAGCGTAGGAGAGGCATTTTTATCTGCAATTTGATGCACCGCGTCCATTTCAAGGGGTCCTGAGAAACATTACCATGTGGTGCTCCGCAGGACCAGTAGGTGCCTAGCTCTTCCAAAAAGGCAGAGTTGGAGGAGACCTGAGATCTGGACAACAAGATCCCGTATTTGATACCGAGAAAGAAGCGGACAAACACGTCGACTTTCGCCCAAGGTGTTGATAAAATTACAGCAACACTTGAAAGTGAGTTCCGCGTTAGATTTTTATTTTTTTTCTTCTTTTTTTCCCCCCTCCTCTAGTAACAACAACGTTGACTCGGGCAATGGTTAGTGAATCACACGTAGCAAATAATTAAGGGCTTTGCTGTAATAATACTGCAAATAACATTATACCCTTATTGCTGTTTCTACCGGTGCTGTTGATGTTATTTAAAAAAAAAAAAAACTCGCAGTACTGTACAGTACAATGAATTGGACGTATGGAGAGAAACAAAAGCATCATTGTTTTGATGGGATGAGGGGGGAACTGGTCCACGTTCAAGAGATAGTGTCCATACTGTGCACCCATCGAAAAGAGCTGATAAAAGTGAAGGAGAAAAGGGGTAAGACTGTAAAAAGAATAAAGTAAAAAATATTAAAAGACGAATGCGCGCGTGCCCGTACACAGATACACGTAAAAGAATAGAATGGAAATATCAAAAGACGAATGCGCGCATGCATACGCACAGATACATGCATATTCTCCCGTAACTTTGTGAATGTGGAGTTCATTATTGGGTGCAACATTTTGCGTACTTGAGCAATTAGTGGAGGGCTTGTCAAAGAGGAAGTAATGGTGGAAATGGGAGATAAAGTCCTGCTCAATCTTTATCTTTATGCACGAGCAGGAGGGGAAAAGGTTAAATTTCTTGGATGACCCTTGTTATCTTCCCAATTTCTGCTTTTTGCTGGGTTTTCTCTGGAGCTCATCTCCTTGCTTTTAAAAGGGGTTCTGTGAGAAAAGTTGGAAGTTTGGCGGGTTATTTGGGACTCATTGGAGTTCGGCGGGGTTTTGTGCGAACAGTTTCTGTGGGTTTAGTGGGAAAAACAGAGTTCAAGGGGGTTTTGTAGGGATCTTCCCAAAAGCTTGGGGTGTTTTGTGGAAATTCACCGCCCCCAAAAAAAAAAAAAAAATCCAGGGGGGCCTGGGACTCTCCACTGTACTCTACAGTGAGCTACTGTTTGTGGATGATTATATGTGGATGGGGAAACAAGATGGGGGAGGGACCAAAAAGGAGCACTGACAAATGGGATTGAGACGGATTGGTGTTAGACCAAATAGGCGAATCTGATTCTTGCAAATGTTATCCAAATTCCGCCCATTTTATAATGACAAAAGGTCCACATATGGATCAGATGGTAGCAAATGAGTTGGAGCATAAGTTGAATTCCTCTAAAGATAATGATGCGCAGCACGCGATTCATGATGGGTTCTAGAATATTCAAGTATGTGAATTTCGTCTGTCTTGTTTTTTTAAGAATTATATGTGAAAGAAGACTTGCGTGCAAGTTAGGCGTATTATTGAGAGCAGAGTGAGATAGTCAGATCATTACTTTTTCCAAAGCGGAGGGTATGATTTCAGACAGTTTCATTCTAATTGACCATAATTGCGTGGTACATGAGGGAAATTAGGCTAAATGGCACTTGAAATACGCTAATGTTTCACTATCTTCACACTTGAATATCTTAAGTTGTAAAAAGTATCATAAAAATACCTTAAGTTGTTAAAAAATAGCACATTACTACTGTTATGGTCATAGCCACTAATAAGCGATTAAAAAGGAAAACAGAGCATTAGCTTAAATGAACACATCCGCTTGCCAACTGAGAGCGGCACAAACCCCCACAACCAGCCTGCAAAATGACCTACGCTCACCGCTCACCTTATGACATGTCGGGCGACCATCCCCGCAGCTGACGCAAGAGGCGGCGTAAGTTGGGCCGTCGACCCCCTTTCAAACCATCAGCTCACAAACCCCTCAGTCGTCCACTGAGACACGAAAGAGCGACCAGTCGCCGCCCTCTAACCACTCGCTCCTTGGGCGACGCGAAAGGCGGTGATGATAGTCCACTCGGCCAGCCATTCGCCCTAGACATCCTTGGACGACGCGAAAGGCGGTGATGGTCGTCCACTCGGCCAGCCATTCGCCCTAGAGATCCTTGGACGACGCAAAAGGCGGTGATGGTCGTCCACTCGGCCAACCATTCACCTTAGAGTCTTCCACCACTATCCATCCCCCCAAAGGCCCAGAGCACCGAACCATCAACCCCTCCGTCATTTTACCCTCGAGGACGACGCGAAAGGCAGTGCTGGTCGTCCCCCTTTAGCCAACCGCTCTCCTGAGCGCCTCGAGAAGCGATTCGAGCCGGCCACTCGGCCTCGACTCTCCCCTCTCGTCGCTCGTGGTCCCCCTACCTAAACGAAGGCTATCTGAGGTCTACACCCGACAATCCGTCGCTATCGCGTTAAATGCATTGACAGCCCCCTTTACTCCTCCATCTTTCACGGTATTTAAGGTACCTCGGACCCATGCTACTGCAAACGCCGCCAATCCCATCCCATTAATGGCGAATAGACAACGCTAACTCACGGTCCGCTCACGGTTTGACACCTGTGAAGGCACGCTGCTGTGACGAGGGCATGCTACTGTGGCCGGCGCATACATGAGCTGGCCCAATCACCTCCCGGCACGTGGAGGACAGGGCTGATTCAACAGCTATCTCTTGAAAGACGAGAATACCCTCCAAACTCTAGGTACAAATAATAGCAAGAACAGTGAATATAGTAAGTGATCTTATCTTAGTGAATTCCCTCTACACATTTTTTTGATTCCATTACTGACTTGACCGTCGGAGGGACCACCGGAGATCCCAACTCCATCCCTTTCACAGGTACTCTCTTGTAGGCGAACTCCCTAACCAGAGCAACGTCACAGGACATTAGGAGAGAAGGCGGACTCCGCTCTCTTAAAAGCTAAACTCACACCGAAGTTGGTGACTGTGTGATTATATACATCAACAGTTTAGCGTCCACTCTGGGGCCTCCTTTCTTCTCCTTGCAAATATGTCCGGCAGTGATGATTACTCGAGATTGGGGAACCTACCATTGGGCTACGTCACTCAAGCCCAACTCTAGGAATCCACTAAGAAGATCACCCGGACAATGGAGGCCCAGCTCCAAGCCTTCGCTGTCGAGCTTTTCAGCCGCTTCCCCGCGGCAGCAGTACCGCCAAGCACCTCTGCTGGGGGCCAACCCTCGGCCAGCGGCCACTCCACTACTCATGGGGGCCAGCCAAGGGTTATGTAGCAAGTCCCGCTCCCAAAAACTCCTCATCCCAATAGATCGAGGAGAAACTACGGGCACGCTACACAACCGCTGCAGATGCAGCCAATCGAACGTGCTAGCCGCGGGCGTCGTGCTCTTGTCTTCAACGACACGACCGACGAAAGTCCAGCCCCAACCAAGGCCCCAAAGAACTAGCGGGGGCAGCCCCGGAGCACCGCGCCATGCTAGCGTCCCCAGTTAGGGCGACCTCCAAGCCCCTAGGCAGCTACAACTAGGTGTACCAGCCGATCGCCGATGCCATTGGAGGGCACACCCCTTTCACCGACGCCATCATGATGGCGCCAACTGCGAAGTTCAAGATGCTGACTATGGAGAAATATGGTGGCGACAAAGACCCAGCAGAGCACATTCAAGACTATCACAACACAATGATAATGATGCAGACGCCAGGAGCAACCATTTGTCGTTGTTTCCCAGTCATCTTAACGGGGAGCGCCAAACTCTGGTGGAACTCCCTGGAGAAGAAGTCCATCGGAAGCTTTGAAGAGCTTAGCAGAAAGTTTGTCCATCATTTTCTGGCCAACGCTAAGCCCAAGCTGCCGTCTAGCATGCTCATCCAGACCAAGCAGGAGCCGGGCGAGAGTCTTCGTGCTTACATAAAGAGATTCTAGGCAAAGAAGCTAGAGGTGGACGACCAGAGAAATGAAGTCGCTATGGCGGCTTTGGTGGCCGGGCTGCAACCAGGGGATCTGTCCAAGTCCCTCAATAAGAAGCCGGTCAGAAGTTATGAGCAGCTGATGTCCAAAGCTCATGCTTATATGAACATGGAAGAGGCTGAGGCTTATAAGGTTGTAGAGGCAGGGTCTAGCAAGCCAACTACCCTAGCCTCTCCAACCGCTCACCAAGCTTTCCGACTAACTTCACATGTAACCCCTCCAGCTCCTGTTGCCGCACCCGCAAGGCCGATTCAAAACCCACCTCGGCGGGAAGAATCCAGAAATGCTCCAAGGGATCCCCCCAGAAATAACCGCAATGGACGGTTCGATAGGAGGGAGGACAGAAGAGCAGATATTGCTCTCCCAGTCTTCACGGTCCTCAACACTTCCCTCTCTGGGGCCCTTGACGAGGCCCAAAGAGATGGACTCCTCACTAGGCCACCACCGTCGATGAGGGCCGACCCAAGCGAGAGAGATCCCCGACAATACTGTCGGTATCACAGGGATCACGGCCACAACACCGCAGATTGTCGTGTCCTCCAGAGAGATATCGAAGACCTCATTCAGAGGAGTTTTTTTTGAAGAATTTGATCCACAAGGACCAGCACCCTAGAAGAGACGACCGGAAACCTCAGTCTCACTCCCCTCGTCCTCGACCCGACTCAGAACGCAGAGAAGTGGGGCAAGGGAGTCGAGGGGTTATCAACACCATCAGTGGTGGCCCCACTTTAGGAGGGGAGTCCAACAACGCTCGGAAGAGATATGCCAAGCACGCCCAACAAGTGAACAGTTGTGACAAGAAGCCCAAGGTGGAGATGTCCATTTCCTTCAGTGAGGCCGACTTAGAGGGCATTGAGACGGCTCATGACGACCCCATCATCATCACGGCCGACATTGACGGTTTTGAGGTGAAGAGGATTATGATCGACACCTGGAGTTCTGTCGACATCCTGTTCCTACATGCGTTCAACCGCACGAAGATCGACAGATCTAAGCTGCAGCCCTCTCTAGGTCCCTTGATCGGATTCACGGGGCACTTTCAGCTGTCGAAAGGGCTGATCACTCTCCCTTTGACTGTGGGTCAGCCCCCCTGCCAGTTGACCGTCGATGTTCAGTTTGTGGTGATGGACATCAAGTCGGCCCACAATTACATTCTCGGCCGAACTTCCCTTCATCGTCTACGGGCCATTCCATCCACTTACCACCAGATGATCAAATTCACCACCCCCAGAGGAGTCGGGATGGCTAGGAGCGACCAGAAAGAAGCCAGAGCTTATTATGCGCTCTCCACCAAGGGGAAGGGAGTCGCGGCCGCCATGCTGATCGAGAAAACGGCCCTCCAGCTCGAGAAGAAGTTGGAGCAGAAGCGAACGACCCCAGTCGAAGACCTTCATGACATCCCGGTCGATTGCGAAGGAAGGAAGACGCTCAAGATTGGATCTAGCCTTTTCGAACCCTTGAGAGGTGCGCTCATTTCATTTCTTTTGGCTAATCTTGATATGTTTACTTAGAGTCCAGAGGACATGCCGGGCATCTCGCCCGATGTCATCTGCCACAAACTCTCCATGGACCGACACAACAAACCGGTCCGGCAAAAGAAGGGTACTTGGGACTGGAACGGCAGAAGGCGGCGGCGGAAGAAGTCGAGCGGCTCTTGAAGGCCGGCTTCATCCGAGAAGTCCAATACCCCGAATGGCTGTCCAATGTCGTCCTGGTGAAGATGTCGTCCTGGTGAAGAAGTCCAACGGCACATGGAGGACGTGTGTCGACTTCACCTACCTCAATAAAGTTTGTCCCAAAGACGGCTATCCTCTCTCCCGCATCGACCAACTAGTGGACGAGAGTGTAGGCCACCAACTGTTGAGCTTCTTAGACGCATTTTCAGGCTATAATCAGATCCGCATGGCTGAGTATGATCAGGAGAAGACGTCCTTCATCACCGACCAGGGCACCTTTTGCTACAGGGTCATGCCATATGGTCTCAAGAACGTCGGAGCGACCTACCAAAAGTGGGTCAATAAGATCTTCAAACCTCAGCTCAGTCGCAACGTGGAAGCCTATGTGGACGACATTTTGGTGAAGTCGAGGCTAGCATCTGCCCACATTGCCGACCTCGAAGAGACCTTTTCTACCCTCCGGTGTTACCGCATGAAGGTTAACCCGGCGAAGTGTGCTTTTAGAGTCTAGTCGGGAAAGTTTCTGGGGTTCATGATCACGTACAGGGTATTGAGATCAACCCCAAAAAGATAGAGGCCATCGAACGACTCCCAGAGCCGCGCACCATGAAGGAAATCGAGAAGCTCAATGGCAAGATAGTCGCCCTGAGACGCTTCCTCTCCAAGTCTGCCGAGAGGAGCCTTCCCCTTTTCAAGATCCTCAGAGGGGCCAAAGACCCTAAAAAGAAGTTAGAATGGACCGAAGAGTGCTGCACTGCCTTTAGAGAGCTCAAAGCCTACTTAAGCACCAAGCCGCTCCTAAGCCAGCCTCTGGAGGGAGAGATCTTGTATCTATATTTGGCTGTCTCGCCCGAGGCTGTAAGCTCGATGCTTGTTCGAGAGGAGGACCATGTCCAGAAGCCAGTTTATTATGTTAGGCGAATTCTAAAGGGAGGGGAGCTAAACTACCCCTTGGTTTAGAAGGCGTCCTTCACCCTCATCACCACAGTCCGTAAGCTCCACCCATACTTTTAAGTACACCCTATTGTGGTGCGGACGAGCCTACAGATGAAGAAATCCTTAGAAAGCCCAACCACGTCTGGAAGGATGGTTGCGTGGTCGGTCGAACTCAGCGAGTATGATGTACAGTTCGAGCCCAGAACCGCCATTAAAGCACAAGTCTTGGCCGACTTCCTTATAGAAACCGCCTCGCCTGACCAGGAACCGGCCGACCACGGCAATCAAAGCCAGCCACCGCCCACCAAGCAGGCGGGAAAGCAAATGACGGCACCTTCCTCATGCCCCGGCCCGGGAGACGGCTCCCCTGAAGCCGCCTCCTGATGGGAGTTAAAAGTGGATGGGTCGTCCAGTGAAGCTGGGAGCGGGGCTGGTATCGTCTTGCGTAGCCCCTAAGGGACGACCATTGAGCAGTCGATCACCTTCGCATTTCCCACCTCCAACAACGAAGCAGAGTATGAGGCCCTCATTGCCGGCCTGCGAGCCGCCCTGGCGGCCCAAGCCGAAAGCTTGAATGTGCTGACCGACTCTCAACTGGTCGTTCACCAAGTCAACGGCAAGTACGCCGTGAAAGACGAGAGAATGGCTCACTACCTGGAGGTTGTCAAGAGCTTGCTAACTCGCTTCGTCAACTTCAAGATCTCTCAGGTCCCTCGTGCCCGCAACGCTCAAGTGGACGCATTGTCAAAGCTCGCATCAACCAGCGCCATGATTAGCCCCGGGCTCGTCTACACAGACACTCTCCAAATCCCCAGCATTGTAGGAGCTTCGTCGAAAATCTTGCAAGCTGACATTCCCCAGGAAGCCTGTTGGATGGACTCGATTATCCGATTTTTGATCAATGGCGACCTTCCTACAGATGCGGTCGAAGCAAAGAGCTTGTAGAGGGCTGCCCGCCGTTACCTCATGATAGACGACCAACTTTATCGGTCGTCTTACCAAAGCAGTAGAGTAGAACCCTATCTCCGATGCCTCCGGCCGACCGAAGCCGAGTACGTCCTGAAGGAGATCCACGAAGGCATTTGTGGCAACCATCCAGGGGCGAGAACCCTCGCCCAAAAAGTTATCCGACAGGGATACTATTGGCCGATCATCATCGCCCACTCCAAGAAGCTTGTCTCCCAATGTCGGAAGTGCCAACTCTTTGCCGAGATCCCTATGGCCACAGCCACCAAGCTGACATCCGTCTTCAGCCCCATTCTGTTCGCCCAGTGGGGCCTGGACATGCTGGGGCCGCTCCCTCTTGCTTCGGGTCAGCGTAAATTCCTCATAATCGTCATATACTACTTCACCAAGTGGATCGAAGCTGAGCCCTTAGCAAAAATTGGGGAGGTCAACATCACTGGATTTGCGTGGAAGTCGATCGTATGTCGGTTTGGCGCTCCTCGCTCCTTCATCACCGACAACGGCACTCAATTCAACAGCGGCGGGTTCTAAGACTTTTGTGAAGAATAGGGGATCAAAGTTAAGTTTGCTTCAGTGGCACACCCCCAATGCAATGGACTAGCAAAAGCCGTCAACAAATGCATCCTCCAAGCTCTGAAGAAAAAGATTGACAAAGCGGTCGGCAGTTGGGTCGAAGAGTTGCCAAGCATTCTATAGTCGTACAGAACGACCCGCAAGAGTTCGACAGGGGAAACCCCATTCATGTTGGCCTATGGAGCAGAAGCGGTGATCCCCGTGGAGGTCGGCATGCCTACTATCCGGCTCCAACACTTTGACGAAGAGGTGAATTCCGATGGACTCCGAGTGCAACTGGACCTAGTGGATGAGATTCGAGCGACTACCCTGCGCAAGCAAGTTGTCAATCAGCAGCGGATCACCCGATACTACAACAGCAAAATCTGGCCAAGGAGGTTCCGAGTCGGAGACCTGGTTCTAAAGAAGGCGACGTTCGACAAGGATACTAAACGTGGCAAGCTCGCCCCCAATTGGGAAGGGCCCTACCTAGTCCTAGAATAGCTGCGCCCCGAAACGTACCGGCTCAGGAGCCCAGATGGGAGAATCTTGCAGCACTCATGGAACATCGAGCACCTCAGAAAGTTCTTTCAATAATTGTGCATTGTACAGTTTGCTCCATGTCTCAATACAACTTGATATTCCAATCCTAATTGTTATCACTCATTGTAAATTGTGCAAGGAACACCGAACGACTGCTCAACCAAATCCAATAGCAATCAGTCCCTTGCATCAGCGTCGCGCGGCCCCTAACTTGGTGAACGAGTCGAGGTAACCCGGCCACTCTAGCGGAATTGAGGTAGTTCCCCAGTCGAAGTCGAGCCAAGCAAACCCTGTTCGCTGGGTAGAGTCAAGAACCCCTTCTCGCTAAACCGAGTCGAGGAACTCTTCTCGCTAAACTGAGTCAAAGGAACCCTTCTCGTCAAACCAAGTCAATGAACCCTTCTCGTTTAGCCGAGTCAAGAAACCACCCTCGTTTAGCCGAGCCAAGGAACTCTTCTCACTTGGTTGCAACAGGGGATCTTGCTCACTCGAAGAAGGAAACGAATCCCGTTCGCTAAGTGAAGGTCGAGCTATCCGACCTTGTTGAGTTAGGCCCCCATCGCTTGATTGCCAACTCCCGACCCACGAGGTCGTCCTCTACGGAGTCGCCGCTCCCACGTGAGCCGACTCAGGCTTATTCTTTGCCTCAAAACAGAGATCGGCAATGCCGACAAAGACCTAGGCATAACGTAAGTCCTATGCACCCGACCCACGAGGTCGCCTTCTACGGAGTCGCCGCTCCCACGTGAGTCGACTCAGGCTTGCTCTTTGCCTCAAAATAGAGATCGGCGATGCCGCAAAAGACCTAGGCACGACGTAAGTCCTAGGCACCCGACCCACGAGGTCGTCCCCCTTTAGCCAACCGCTCTCCTGAGCGACTTGAGAAGAGATTCGAGCCGGCCACTCGGCCTCGACTCCCCCCTCTCATCACTCATGGTCCCCCCACCTAAACGACGGCTATCTGAGGTCTACACCCTACAATCCGTCACTATCGCATTAAATGCACTGACAGCCCCCTTTACTCCTCCATCCCTCACGGTATTTAAGGTACCTCGGACCCATGCTACTGCAGACGCCACCAATCCCATCCCATTAATGGCGAATAGACAACACTAACTCTCAGTCTGCTCACAGTTTAACACCTGTGAAGGCATGCCACTATGACAGAGGTATGCTACTGTGGCCGGCGCATGCAGGAGCTAGTCCAATCGCCTCCCAGCACATGGAGGAGAGGGCTGACTCAGCAGCTATCTCTTAAAAGACGAGAATGCCCTCCAAACCCTAGGTATAAATAGCGATAAGAACAGTGAACTAAGTGAGTGATCTCATCTCAGTGAATTCTACCTACACATTTTTCTTCTTCTTTTACTGACTTAACCTTTGGAGGGACCACCAGAAATCCCAACTCTGCCCTTTCCACAGGTACTCTCTTATAGGCGAATCCCTTGACCGGAGCAACGTCACCGGGCATTAGGAGATAAGGTGGACTCCGTTCTCTTAAAAGCTAAACTCGCACCGAGGTTAGTGACTGTTTGATTACCTACATCAACAATATTTTATTATACTTTTATACCCTCATTATCTATTTTATTTGAATAAATATATCACTAATAATGCATTTTTATCTTATTTTATAGAAAATGAAGATTAATGAATAAGAACTCAAAAAAAAATTAAATTCTCTCATTTTTTATCACTTATTGAAGTCCAAGATCAAGCCAAGAGCAGGACCACAAAAGCCCACGAGATTAAAAACAAAAGAATCAGTTCTATTAAGAACCAATCGATTGACCAACCAATGGGGTAATTGATTGCTCAACCAAGGGGTCAACCGATTAGCTAACTAATTGGTTCGTAATAAAAATAGTTTATGGCTGAGATTTATATCTTGAAGCTCAAGCCAATTCTAATGGCTATTGTCGATTGTTGTAGGCTATAAATAGGTGTAGAGAGTGAGTGGTTTGAGTGTGAAATTTTTTTATAAACTCCTTTTCAAATAGGAGGACCTTTAATTAGGCCGTTCAAATTGTAAACTTTTAAGTTTGCATTAATAAAAAATTTTATTCCTCTATTTCAATTTTATTTCTTCTTCTTTGTTGATGAAGATGAAGATTTAATTTTAAAAGGCCAACCCCTTGAAAGGTACATTTTTTCTTTTATTTACTTATTTTAGAAATTCATAATTTAGAATTTTCTTTTTCTTTTTTAGATTTATTTCATGTCTTGTCGTGTAGAATTACTTTTATACTCTTTTATTATTTTGTTACTTTATAGAACTTATTTTCCTATATTTTTCTTTCATAGTGTAGATTTACTTTTATGCACTTTTATTTTTGTTAGTTAGATTTTCTTTATGCTTATAGTTTATATCTTTATTTTTTTATTATTGTTCTTGTTCTTATTTTGATAGTTAGTTTTTATTTTTCTTGTAATTTAGATCTTCTTCTTTTATACTTTCTTGTCTAGATTTTATTTTCTTTTGTTTATTATACACAATGATTAACTTAATCTTATAGGAATTTTAGAATTGTATGAAACTAGTTTGATCTCTTTTATGATTTGTGGATTGCTCTCTTACGCTTAAAATGATCACATTTAGGATAATCAACTAGAGAACTAATTGGAGGAAGAAGAATTTGATAATCTATGCTTATCTTGAGTGATTTGATAGGTTATGCTTACGAATTCTAGAATTATTATCTAGTTGTTATTTTTTTCATGAATGAAGTTTTACTTTAATGATAATTTGATAGGTTATATTTTTCTTAAGTGGTTTGATAGTCTACGCATAGAAAATTTAAAGTAAAATATGATAAAAAAGAGTAGTTCTTTAAGGAAATTAATTAGTGGATTCAATTCTTGATTTTTATCTTCTCTACTTGATTTCTTTCAAGTTTTACTTGTTTTAATTTTTCTCTTTTTGATTCTTTTTTTATTCTTGGTTTTATTCTTTTCTATTTTCTTTATTTCTCCTTCTTGTTTATTCTTTGTTTTCTTTTATTTGTTCACTCTCTTTCTCCCCTTTTGTTGTAGTTTTATTTTATTTTTAAATAATCACACTCTCTATATCTCTACACTTTTACTTCCCTTTGTCCACACACATTTCTAGGATCCAATTTAGAATTTTTTTTGCACACCTTCCTCGTGGTATTATATTGTAACTATTTGATAACTTGATATTGTTCTTTTATAACTTTAATGCATATTTATTATGCTTCTATCAACAGCTATGGAATTTTGAGTCTAGGGAGGGAGGAGGCGGATGTTTTTTTTTTTTTTTTTTTGGGGGCCGCATGTGTTTAACCCAGCCCAAGAAAGTCACAAGAGGTATTAGTTAGGGATATAATGGGAAAAAGAAATTCAATTAAAATCATGCTTAGATGACGCCGTATTTTAGAGCAAAACACAATAATAACTTACTTAAGGACTAAATGACACATTGAGTTAGTCTTGGGCCTTGTGAGAGCTACCTTTTGAGTTTTGGGTTTCGTAGCATTTCTCTAGAAAAGGAAGCAATCAGCCGTCCCTAGAAGTCCATGAATCAACCCCACTTGTCACATAATTATTCGCTGTTTCTACTCCGTAGATTTGGGAAACTCCAGCTGTTCATGAATCATGATACATGGTACATAGACCAAATCTTCCTGCATGAAAGAAAAAGAATATTGGTCCTTGAGCATTATATAATACTCTCCTCTTTCACTACAGGACAAATACATTGTCTTTGACAAGTCATATCTACACTCAACGTTCTTCATGCGAAGTTGACATACAAAGCAACCTGGAACATTTACAGGCTAGAAGCAAGGTTTTCAAGAATAAGCAGCTTTGCAAGTGCAAATGCACCTGCAGATATTAAAACTTATTTTTCAAAATTTTGTATTAAGGGGAACGGGGGGGGGGGGGGGGGGGGGGGGGGGGGGGGGGAA
>JBAKGM010000200.1:43713831-43728518 GCA_037177215.1 Asparagus racemosus | reverse complement strand
CCGTAGATCTCTACTTAGATTGGATTACGTGGTGGTCCACAGACACAAAAAGTCCCCGGCACAGGCAAAGACACCCACGCAAGCGAGGATCTGATAAACGGATCCCGCGTTTGTTCAACAATGGTAAGAAAGTTGTAATTTTTTTCAGTTTTCATTGTAAGCCTTATAAAAAGGTGAGATTTTTATCTGAATTTCGTTGTAAAAAATAAATTGGTAACGAGTTCATATCAATGACAAGCGAACTAACTTTCCCTGCTAACACCTTCTTCAAGTGCCATTTCAGTCACCAAACGGTCATACGTAGAGCTCAGCACTCAAAGCTCTAAGCGTCTCTATCACGATTCAACTCACCCTAAGCTATCGACTAATTCTCGACAATCTGCTCAAGCATCGCCTTTTCAGCCGACAGTAACTCTGCTAGATGGTGAAGTACGCTGAGTTCATCCACTTGATTACCCTTCACTTCGGCAAGCTCCTGTTGGAGCTATTTTATTTCAGCTCCTCTATCGAGGAGCATCTTCGATCTAAGCGATGGAGGTTTAGATATGGAGAAGAAGAAGAAGATAGAGATGAAGGTGGTAAGAATGGAAGAAGAAGGATACTATTTATAGTCTTTTTCAAATCCTAACTTTTGAGAAAAATCAAATCTTTTGATATTTGATTGGACAGGACAAAGAGGCTAAATCTTAGCCTAAAACTTAGTCAAATGTATAGCGGATCTCGTGAAATCTTCAATCAAGAGATCTTATCCACAGATCACGGTGCAAATCTAGAGGCAAATCTCAACAAACATCACTAGCCAGTGAACTTCGCTAATCGACGAACTTCACCAACACAGCTCAAAATAAATTGAGTCTTGCCAGCTACCGAGCTCCGGTGATCGATGAAGTTCGCTGACACAGTCTGAAGTTAAGCAAATTTCACCAATACCCAGAATCAGTCAATCTTCGTTGATTCCCCAATTTCGCCTCAACAATAAAGAAGGCGAACTTCGTTCCAAACACAGAGTTGGACGAGTGCAAGCATTATTAAGCCATCGTTACGAGTCTACAATAAAGAAAGCTATGTTCAACAGTACACCTCTGGCAAACAAATAGATTGAAGATGATTTTCAATCTAAATAATATAACTCAACCTACGTTCAACAGTACACCTCTAGCTATTACCCAAATTATTTCAATGCCAGCTACAAGTCAAAATGCAAGATTTTGAAAACATTAGGGGGGAGGTCTTGTAGACAATTAAAATGTATTTCTACCTAGGCTAATTTTTAGCTTGGATCCAAGAAATGAACACCCATGGTCTAAATACTTCGAATGGGCCAAAAGACGAGCCCACAACAAGCTATGCCAAAGGTTGCCTAACAAGACATGCGAACCTCACTATGCAACCCATCTCGACCCGACCAAGTCAAGCTAAAGTCGACACTCAATTCATGCTGAGTCGAAAGGCATCATTGATTGGTCAAATCATGAGTTGGACTCTGTGTCAAATCCAAACTCATAGATGAATTTCGCCAACCAACGAACTTCGCTCATGGCAATTGTAGTGGACCAAGTCATCCACTTCCAAAGAAGACTCGCCCACATCTTCAACGAACTTCATCCACATCTCTGTAGGCGTTGAAAATATCCTATAAGTCCCGAACATGACTCATGGTAATGAGTTGACGATTAGCGAGCCATCCAACGATGCAACGGTGAACCATTGATGACGTAATAACAAGTAACCACATTGCAAACGCATAAAACGAGTCGACGAAATGCATGAAGCAAGTCAGCGAGGCGTGCAAGTCAGCGAAGCGACGAATCGCATATGAATAATAGAATAAACCCAACTATGAAGCTTCAGATTATCGAATATCGATGAGATTGAACCAGATCAGACTTGAAAAATGACAAAAAAGCCACTTGGGCGGCTCGACGGCCGAGCCACCAAGAGGTGGCTAAGCGCAGATCCAACCCGCATCCACTTTAAAGCCTATAAATACAAGGGAGGTCTCATTTTTATGGATCTAGACTTTTTTAGTGAGAAGGGGAGGCTCTGCCAGATTCAACAGCGATCCACGCTTAGATCTGACAGCAAGATCCGAGATTTCAACGAACCTGTCAGCGTAAAGCGAAGAAGTTCAAGTGATCTAAGGATCAGATCTGCACCTGACCCCTCTAGATCAAACTTTGTTCTGATCCTGAGAAGAGTGGTGATTTTACTTGGTCTATTTTACTCACTTTGGTGATTATTCCCTTCATGAAATAATCCCCTTGATCGTGTAGATCTTACACCAGATCAGATCACGCGGCGGTCCATGGATAAATCCTGGCACCGGCAAAGATCCCACGTAAACAGGAGTCTGATAAACAAGGTCCTGTGTTTGTTTCAGGAAAAAGTTGTAAATTCTTTTGATTTTCATTATAATCAAGCCTTATAAAAAGACGAACTTTTGAATTCATTGTAACGCCTAAAGCTGTAATCAGTTCATCAATGAATATCAATCAGACTTTTCTCGTGAACAAGTTGGCGACCACAGTGGGAGCCAATGATCTCACTAATGAGATCATCGTATCGCAACCGCGGATAGCAATCCCGATACAAGAGGAGGTCGAAGATGAGTTCGACTAGTAAAAGTTCGAGGAGTATCTATCATCCTCGTCCAGATCATCCTCCCCCGCAAATCTAGGAAGATTTTCGATGCAAGGAAGATCCACTGGCCCTCAGATCCAGAATCTCAAGGCGAGGATCCCAACACCGCTACTACCAAAGTCGCAGTAAGTAGAGTCCCTCAGGCATCTAAGAGGGCTAGATCTGCAAATCTGAACTCCTATGTGTAGGGGATGACCGTCGATGACATGTCGACTCTCTCAAAGAGAGCCCGCCAGAGGCGACGCCAACGCCTGGTGCGTCAGTTCGCCAAGGCTCTGGAATTGACTGACAAGACCTGCAATGAGATGGATCTCAAGTCTAGAATAGGTTGAAGGCCTCAATAACAGATGGTTGGTAGCTCTTCCAAGCCGTTAACAAGTGAATGGGTCCGCATCAAACAGAACCGTTCAACGCTTGAGGAGCACATCCGAAATCGCTCCTCAAGCGTTGAACGGTTCTATTTGACATGGACCCTTTCACTTGTTAACGGTTTGGAAGAGCTGCCAACCATCCGAAAGTGTCACGTACTACTTGTGCATGCAAGGGCTCCAAATCAAGAGGCCCGAATATTGAAGAAAGAAGAAGTGGCCAATAAGCCACCAAAGATGCGCCATGTTTGGAGGCTGAAATCCAGAATGACGATTCGGACAAGGGTAGAAACATCAACTAAGGACCAGCCACCTCAGGCTGATTCGACTAAGGCTCAACTATTATAGGGTAACCTGAATCAAAGAAAGGTCACCCCAAAACCGATTCCACTTCCGGTGATCACATCCAAATCTCCGTCTAACTCTGTTCCCACTTCGATCAATCCCGCAAGTTTACCCCAAAGCAAGAAAATGGCATTAGAGCGCCTCGGTCTGTTGCACGATGATCGAGGTAAATTCTAGTTAAGGAACATTTGGGGCTGTTGAAGAGGTGCCAGACAACTCACAGTGTTGGGGGTCGCATCCACCTCCACCACGACACGAAGGTTTGTGTAGCTGCTCGCACCAGGCTATGAATTCAAGTACAAGAGCTTGTCAAAACTTTACACCTGCAAGGGTGAACGTTGAGATGAGTCACTTTTGAAAGCTCTGATAATGCGGTTCATCCTCAGAAGGAAACATTTTCGTCTGACGATGATGACGTTACACTTGAGAAGTCGTACCAACACACGATGGTTGCTTCGGCATTCATGCCGAGGAGTTGTACTATCGTGCTGGGGGTACAAGTAAATCTCAAAAAAAGAGTTCCCCAGAGTTGAACACACGTTTTTTGTGTACCAAGCTGATCAGGGCGGTGTTGTCAGAGTGCAGCTGCACCAAGACAACTCCGGAGAAGGTGTCAGTCTTTGATAGGCTTGGCACCGAAATGCCAAAGCCCAGGTCGAGGCGCTTCCACAGAAGAAGATCGGTGTCTCAAGGCGATGAATTGCCAAGAGTCACCATCAACATGACTAGCAAAGGGACGTCGACATGTGCCATTCCTAGGGTATCTCAATGAATGACTTTGTGGCAGTCTGAGACTATCAGTTGACCTAACTATGGCAGAGTGTAGAGGGGTTTACCCTTAGATGACGAAGTGTCAGACGCTAGCTCTGCAATTGCTTCTGATAATATGGTTTACGGCGAGGGACAACCCCGTGAGGCATTCATGATCAGTGCAGAACAAGTGGCTAAGATGCTTGAAGAGACTATGGCCAAGCAAAAGGAGAATTTCAAGTTCGAGATGGAGATGGCTACGCAGTAAATGAGAGAGATGCATGACCAGCGAATCCAAGCACTAACAAATCACCAGGGTGAATCAAGTCGTTGCAATAACTGTAGGCGTTGAAAATCACTCATCAGTGCCCGAACCAGACTCGTGAAGGTGGGTTCACAACCGACGACCTATCAAACGAAGCGACGTATCGCGGGATAAATCCGACGACAAAGCTTCGGGTAAACGAGATTCGACAAAGCGAATCGACCGAACTCAAGCGTTGACGAGACGGTGTTAACCAGATTTAAGCATCAACGGAACTACACTGATCAGATTCTAAAACCAACAGAACAATCAACTGGGTTTGGACTCAACACGACCGGGTCAGACGAACACCGGAAGAAACCAAAAAACTACCAAATGGACGCCTCGACTCAGGCCGAGGCACCGTTTGGTGCCTTGGCCAAGGCCGAGGCACCGTTTGGTGCCTCGGCCACAGTGCCAAGGCACTAGGTGACTTGGCCTCCCACCTCTCTCTTATTTCCCTATAAATAGATCTAGGGGGTCTCAGTTCAGGGTTGGAAAATTTCACTACAGTTGGAACTTCTGGGATTTTGGCAGAGCCTTACGCGAGATCTACGAGTTCTCGTTGATCAAATCTGAGCATCGGTGAAGGAGAGAAGTCAGATCCACAGCCCGTGCAAGAGACGAACTCGTATACACCAGATGTACATCGCGAGGTAAGGAGTTTAGCTCAGATCTACAGCGATACGGGTCAGACTTAGAGATATACCCTCTAGGCTAAGCCGCGTCTTAGTCCAGGGTCCAGCACGTGATTTCTCCTAGTAGATCTCACCCGCTCCGGCGATCACCTCCTTCGTGAGTTGATCCCCGTCGGCGTTTTGTTTCCTTCGTGAAATAAAACCCCTAGATCTGTAGATCCAGAATCTAGATCTACTTTTGGAACAGAATTATGCGGTGATCCACAGACGAAATGAGTCCCCGTCACAGGTAAAGATCCCACACAAGCGAGGATCCGATAAACGGATCCCGCGTTTGTTCAACTGGTTTAAAGTTGTAATCTTTATTTGATTTTTTCATTGTAAGCCTTATAAAAAGGTGATATTTTATCTGAATTTGTTTGTAATTCCATAAAGGTGTAACAGTTTAGATCAATGGAAAAATCAGCAACTTTATCCACCGCGAACAAGCTGGCGACCACAGTGGGAGCCACCAGCCTCAGATCTGAGGTCGTCATGCAACAGCCGTAGATTCCGATCCTGGTGGAAGAAGAGGTCGAGTTTGAATTCGACCAACAGAGGTTCGAGGAATACCTCTCCTCCTCCTCCAGATCTAGTTCTCCCCGCCGTTCCAAGAAGGTCTCCGCTACAAGGAGAATCCATTGGGCCTCAGATACAGAGTCCCAGGACGGCGAATCCAACCTCGCTGCCACTAGTAGCGTCAAAATTTCCTCGGTGCCCGAAGCCCAAGTTCCCCTGGTGCCCGAGATGACCATCGACGACGCGCCCGCACTCTCCAAGCTGGCCCGCTAGAGGCAACGACAAAGCATGGCGCGTAAATTCGCCCTACCATGCAATTGATAGATGGGATCCGCTACGAAGCGGAACTAAGATCCAGACTTACCCAGAGGCTCCAGGCTCAGATTTTTGATGCCCCCCAAGTCATCGACTAACGAGTGGGTCTGTGTCAAGCGGAATCGCTCCACACTTCAGGAACGCATCCAGAAGCGACGGGCGCTCCTCGCGCAGGCATTAGCTCTGGTGCAGCAAGCTTGTGAATTGAAGAAGAAGGAGGTGGCAGAGAAGCCACCGACGCACCGCCAAGTGTGGAGACCCAAATCCATTGGCGCTCTAGTTTCGGCAGTCACGACGATCAAGCCTAAGACCGCCGACGCTCTAATTCCTATCCCGGCACCCAAAGCCGAAAGCGGAAGGCACCCCGACGAATGCGGCATCACAGCCCAAGCCCATCAGCATTCCAATTCCTGCCCCGACGCCCAAGAAAAGAGCTGAAGGCATCTCAATAGCAACTGCTTTAGCGACAAGGCCAAGACCCGCCGGCGCCACAACCAAAACCGCTACGCCACCGAGGCCGTCTCCGACGTTCATATCCAAACTTCCAGCAAGGCCAACTTCCACCGCGACCAGTAGGACGACCATCAAGGAACGCCTCGGCCCATTCACGGAATCACGGGTCACTCCTCGTGCAGGAGGTTGAACCCACCTCAGGGCCTCCCCAGCTACACCTACTGGACTCAGAATCGAAGTCTGAGAGTCGGCTGAGACTTCACGCCCACACAGGCGAATGTCAAGGCGAGTCACTTTCGACAGCTTTGATCAAGCAGTCCATCCTCGGAAGGAGACGTTTTCGTCCGACGACGATGACGTTATACCCGAGAGACTGTGCCAACACACGATGGGTTGCTCCGGCAATTATGCTGATGAGTTGTACTATCGTGCTGCGGGTAAAAAAAATCCTGGAAGAGGAGCTCTCCCGAGAAGCCAGCACGGTGCCTCTGTTCTAGATTGATCAAGGCGGTGCTGTCGGAGTGTAGCTGCAACAAAGCCACTCCAGAAAGGGTTTCCGTCTTCAACAGATTGGGCAGCAGCTTGCAAGAACCCAAATCCAAAAGCTTCCGCAAGAGGAGGTCAGTGACTCACAGGGATGAATTATCTAGAGTTACAAACAATATGACGAGCAGAAGGACGTCAACTCATACCGGTCCACGGGCATCCGACCGGATAACCCGATTGTAGGCCGGAACCATTCGACGACCCCGTTATGACAAAATTTTAAAGGGACTGCCGTCAGAAGACGAAGTGTCGGATGCTAACTCAGCAATTGCTTCCGACAATACTGTTTCCAGCGAAGGTCAACCCCGGGAAACGTTCAAGATCAGTGTCGGACAAGTGGCCAAAATGCTTGAAGAGGCAATGGCCAAACAAAAGGAGAACTTTAAGTTCAAAATGGAGATGGCCATGCAGCAGATGCGTGAAATACATGACCAACAAATCCAGGCATTGACGAATAGCCAAGGTGAGACCAGTTGTTGCAACAACATCAACCAGATTGACAGCGACTCTAACGAGGAAGACCGCGGTGCAAGACAGCCCCTTGAAGAACAGAACGCTGGGGCCGTCCAAGAGAATGCCAGTGGCAATGTAGCCTCTGAGAATGAGAAGATCAAAGACCTTGAGAGCAAAATCAACGCACTAATCTCTGCTCAAGGGGTGAAGGAGACGGGAATTCTGTGTCCATACCCTAGAGAGTGGGAGTCGATCCCATATCCGTCGAAGTTTAGTCTGATCAACTTCACACCATTTGACGGAAAAGGGTCCCCCACTCAGCACTTGATTTACTTCAAGTCTCACTTGGGCGTAATTTCTAGAAACGAGCCCCTGATAGTTCGTTCATTTGTTGGCACCCTTCGAGGAGCTGCCTTCGATTGGTACCGCTGTCTCAAACCGGGCAGCTTTACCAGCTGGGATGATATGGAGTCCCTGTTCCTCTCTAATTTCTTTGACGATGACACCGAGATATCTATCGGGACGTTGCTCGACAAAAAGCAAAAGGACGGAGAGACAGTGGACACCTTCATCAAAAGATTCTGGAATAAAGTAATGAACTGTCGGGATCCGATTACAGAGGAGTTTATTCTCCAAACCTGCCACAACAACCTGTCACTGGATGTGCTTGAAGCGATGGGAACGGCGCCCTCCACTACATGGAAAGATCTGAAGATGCGTGGCGAGCAAGCCGAACACTTCCTAAAGAGGAAAAAGGCGGAAAGAGGCCAACAGGCCACAGAAGCCCCAAAGTGCAACTATGTTCCGTGCGGCAAAGGAAAGGAGCAGGCTAGAACGGTGGTCGCAAACCAGACTTTCCAGCTGCAACCCCATCAGCAACCGCAGCAGTGGGCACCACAGCAATCACAATCGCAGTGGCAGCAAGGGGCACAGAAACAAAGGCCTTCAGAGCTGAGATTCCTGAATTCCTATTCATTTAGGGACGACGAGATTCCCGGCCTCTTCAAATACTTGGTGGAGAACAATAAAATCAAGCTCCTTCTGATCCAAAATTAAGAGGAGGCGAAGAGGACCAACGACCCGAGGCATTGTGCCTTTCACAGGGCGGTCCACCACCCCACCAAATATTGTTTCAGCCTCAAAGACAAGATCCAAGCCCTAATTGACGTGGGGGTTATTACCATGAAGCCATCCAAAGAGAAGAAGGTCGGAGCGAATGCAGTTTCGATCAGCTTCGGCTTGCTGCCTTTGACATGGTTTGAACTCGAACCTGTGCTGAAGGTGGCAATGAAGATAGTGAATGGCAATCCGCATAAGCAGTGCCAAAAAGGGATTGTGCCACATACAGCTCCAAATGGCGAAGTTTTGTGGGTCCATCCTGACCTGCTCGAAGATGATCAATGGGTACCTTCAGCTTCGTCTAAGAAAAAGTCGAAGGGGAAGGAAAAGTTGTGCCATGCTGCCTCTGCAGTCCTAGAAGGAGATGATGAGCAGATGGCCGCATTCCAATTCCCAGAGGAAGAATCGGAGGTCCATGCCACCAAGAGCGGACACGAGTACCAGTATAAGTACCCAGAAGTTCCCAATCCGAATGCCAAGACTCTGTCAGAGCTGGGGGTAGCAGCAACCCCCCTCACCCACGTAGAGAAGGCACAACAGGTAGCTGCCAAAGAAGCTACGACCAAGATTAAGGAGAAGCAATCACAGGAGGTTCAACTCCCGAAGCAGTCTCGATTCAATCGCCCGATTGGAGGAGATAAACCGGGAAGCTCTAACTCCCCATACCACTTCAACGTGATGTCTCAACTAGCCAACATACCAGTGAGAATCACTCTCTATGACCTTCTACGACTGTCAAAAGAAACCCGGTAAGCTTTACAAGAAGCTCTGGCTGATTCAAAGGTTTTCCTCACACAGATCAAGCCAGCTCCCGAAGAACCGAAGTCATCAACATCCCAACACTGCAACCTAGCTGCTAAGCACCTCCCCTGCATCACCTTTACCAAAGATGACATGCAGACGAGGAATTCCAAGCATGACAGGGCGCTATACTTCATCGGGTATATTGGCTCTAGTGAAGTTAACTGGATCCAAGTTGATCCGGGTTCTGTTGTGAGCATCATGCCCCTATGGCTCATGTATAGTCTTGGAATTCCTGCTAGTAAGCTGGCGTTAACTGGCACAGTGATCTACGCATTTAACACCAGCAGGTCGCGGCCGCTTGGTAAAATCCGAGTGAGATGCTAGATGGGAGATTTGAAGTCCGAGGTCACGTGTTATGTGATTGACGCTGAGACTTCCTATAACTTATTGTTGGGTAGACCTTAGATCCACAATAACGTTATAGTTCCCTCTACTCTTCATCAGTGTCTAAAATATGTAGACACTAATAATGAAGTCAAGATGGTGGTCGCGGACAAACAGCCGTTCAAGAAGATGGAGAATTTTTTCACTGATTCTCTCCTCTACGGCAACGAGTCCGATACTGAATCATTGGCCCAAGGCACGGACAGCGGTGGGGAAGCTGATACTGAGGCCGGGCTTGATTATAATGGTGGGTTTGTTTTGAATGACATTGTGCCCCTTGTAATCAATCTTTACGATGAAGAATCGTCGGATGAAGGTTGTAATTGGCAACTTGCTGATGAATCAACAAATGATGATTTAGAGTACCCTTTGTATTTGACTAATGTAATGACAGGACTATACAACGATCCTGACTTGCACCTACCAACACGGTCGTCGTGTATAACGCAAAAGTGATTCCAAGACACTCATCATGCCACAAAGATCAAATAGTGAAAGTGACTTGATCTACGGAAAAGGAGAGGCGGTCCCAACACCGAATCACTTCTTGGAGGAAGACGTCGATGACAACGAGCTTGCATTCCACACATTCAGATATAGTCCAGAAACACTGGATATCATGAAGAGATGGGGGTACAACCTGGCATAGGGAGAAGGTCTTTGCTTCGGACGAGGTCCTCAAGTCCCACCCAAAGCGGCATACATACCGAAAGGGAAGCCTGACAATTATTATGCGTTCAGGAGAGGCTTGGGATATGAATCCTCCTCAGATGATGAATGCACTTGGTTAATCGATGACCACTTGCCCGATGAAAATGACAGACATTCGTCTGATTCATCCGCTTGGGATTCTGATGTCAACTTAGGCGAAGTCTTCAAAGCTCTGATGGTCAATATGGCTACTTCCGACCCTACCACCTTAGAAGACCCGTGAGTTCATCACCTCAACGAACAGTATGGGGACCAGTTTGAGCAAAGAGAGCCCCCAACCGAGGATGTAGTCGTCCAAGTCAATACGGGCAACGAAGCTAACCCAAAGCCGATCTTTATGAGTGGTAATCTTCCCCCAGAAGAAAAGGAAGAATTAATCGCTCTTGTTAGGGAATATATCGACGTGTTCGCCTAGAACTATGAAGATATGCCAGGGCTAGACCCGTCAAGCAACAGCAAAGATGGTTTTGTCCGCAAATTATGGAAGTAATTGTGGCAGAGGTGAAAAAGCTCATTGAGTCAGGCTTCATCACACAGGTGCAACATCCGGACTGGGTAGCGAATATTGTCCCGGTACTAAAGAAGAATGAGACAATCAGGATCTACGTCGACTACAGAGACTTGAATGCTGCTTGCCCTAAGGATGACTTTCCTCTCCCAATCACTAATGTCATTATCGACAACACGTGTGGATTCAAGAGAATGTCCTTCATGGACGGCTTTTCAGGATACAATCAAATCAAGATGCACCCGGACGACACCAAACACACGGCGTTTAGGACGCCCCTCGGCATATTCTGCTATACGGTGATGCAGTTCAGCCTGAAGAATACTGGCGCTACGTATCAACGGGCAATGACTAAGATTTTCCAAGATCACCTCCAGAAGACTGTCGAATGCTACGTCGATGACTTGGTCGTGAAGAGCCGCGACAAGAGTGATCACATTAAAGATCTCAGAACAATGTTTGAGCTCATGTGCGCTCATCAGCTGAAGATGAATCCTGCCAAGTCCTTCCTCACGATGTCCAGTGGCAAGTTCCTCCGCTTCGTCGTCACAAATAAGGGTATCCATGTCGACCCAGATAAAGTGAAGGCGATTCAAGACTTACAACCCCCGAGAAATCTGAGAGCGCTAACGGGGTTACAAGGGCGGTTGGCGTCTATTCGGAGATTCATCTCGAACCTATGCGGGAAATGCCAACCATTTTCTAAACTGAACAAGAAAGACATCTCGTTTATTTGGGATGATGCTTGTCAAATGGCCTTTGAAGAGATTAAGGCATATCTCGCGAAGCCTCCTGTTCTTGTTGCACCGTAGTCGGTTAAACCGTTCCTGATCTACACTAAGACAATGGACCATTCGTTAAGTGCTTTACTCACGCAATACAACGACAGCGGTCACGTACAAGCAGTATATTATCTAAGCCAAACATTAGTCGGTGCTGAGTCTCGTTACCCTATGATCGAGAAGCAGTGCCTAGCATTAGTGTTCGCGATTCGGAAAATGTGGCACTACTTGGTCGGACAGACGATTTATGTTATATCCAACGTAAATCCGATCTGAATATTCATGACACAACCAGGTTCCATAAGTTGGCGATTGGCGAAATGGGCCTTGCTCTTGTCCCATTACGATTTGCACTTCAAACAACAGAAGTCGGCAAAGGGCAAGCAATTTGTGACCTTTTAGCTACAAATCCGACCACGGACGCAGCCAAACTATATGATGATCTGCCACATGAAGCTCACGAAGTCAACACTACATCGCACCAACAAGTATGGTGGTTATATTTTGACGGAGCATCTCGAGCTACTAATGTGGCAAGTGCCCCTAGATGTTCTAAGATCTCCGCTAGAGTTGGAGTCATCTTAGTTTCTCCAGGGAAACATGTCATGCCCCGAGCCTACTCGCTCACCGAACCATGCTCCAATAACGTGGCCGAATATAACGCGTTGCTTATTGGACTTAGTTTCGCCAAGGAGCTAGGGGTCGAGTATCTCGAAGCGTACGGAGATTCACAACTGATAGTCAAGTAGAGCTGCGGTGACTACGGGGTCAGAAATCAAGACCTGGTTCCATATCACCAAGCAGCCATTAAGATGGCGGACTCGTTCAAAGAATTCTTCATCGAATATATCCCGCGCATTCAAAACACCTATGCAGACGCGCTGGCGGCGTTTGTGGTATCGTTGGCACAACCTCGCGAGACTGAGCAACTAGTTACAGTCAGGACTCATCAATTATTTGTACCAATATATGATGAGGTACAGGGAGACAAGGGGGTGGTTACCAAAGAAGTATATACCACCCACGCTAAATTAGAGCCCCGAGATTGGCGCTTTCCCATTATCGACTACGCGCTGCATAGTATTCTGCCAGAGGACGTGAAGGAAAGAGAATCCATCTGCCGAAGAGCTCTAAAGTTCTCTACGACATAGAGACCCAGATGTTATATCGTCGCGAGTACGATGGTCTTCTGCTCTGATGTTTTTCAAGCGAGGAGGTGGATGAAGTTCTTCAAAAAGCGCACGAAGGTGAATGTGGCGCGCACCAACCCGGTCCCAAACTCTACGATCGTATCAAGAGAATGGGGTATTTCTAGCCAACGATGGTCCACGACACAATCGAGTATGCTCGGAAATGCCGCGCGTGTCAAATTCACACAAATTATATGCATCAGTCTCCGCAGCAGCTGCATCCTTCGGCTACATCCTGGCCGTTCGAAATATGGGGAATGGACATCGTAGGTCCCATTTTTCCTCCGTCGGTCAAAGGCGATCGGTTCATTCTCGCGATCACTGACTACTTCTCCAAGGGGGCTGAAGCGATCCCGCTGAAAGAAGTAAAGACGAGTAATGTCGTCAAGTTCATGAAGCACCACGTCATCTACCGATACGGTGTTCCAAGACGGATCGTGGATGACAACGGTCCTCAGTTCATCAGCAATCCCTTTATCAGGTTTTGCAAGAAGTTCAAGATCCAAGACATCTCGTCAACAGCCTACAATCCCGCTGCAAATGGATTAGTGGAGGCGTTCAATAAGACGATCATCATGATCCTATCAAAACTTGTGAAGTCTAACAAACGAGATTGGGACGATAAGCTTGGAGAAGCGCTATGGGCATATCGTACCACCGTACGCACGCCAACTGGAGCAACCCCGTACTCTCTGGTCTACGGGTGTGAAGCGGTTCTTCTGCTAGAAATCCAAGTCCCATCACTTCGCATCACCCTCGCAACAGAGATGACGGTCGAAGAACAGCATCAAAAACGTCTTAAGGAACTCGAGATGTTGGATGAAAAGCGCCTGGAGGCTCAACAACGCATTGAGTTTTACCAAGCAAGAATGTCGAAAGCTTTCAATAAGAAGGTGCGACAGAGGAGTTTCAAAGAAGGAGATCTGGTTCTCGCTGCTCGACGGCCGATAATCCTCAACTCTAAGAAAAAAAGTAAATTTGAACCCAAATGGGAAGGCCCGTTTATAATAGAAACAGTCTATTCTAACGGTGCATATCGCCTAATCAATCAAAATGACGACCGGAAATTAATGCCGATAAATGGGAAGTTCTTGAAGAAATACTACCCCTAGTATCTTCAGGATAGCCCATTTCAACGGGAAGTTCTTCGTGGGATATTTTCACCCACTTGAGGATAACCCTAAAGCTTATCCTCCACTATAAAACCCCCACCGATCAAACTCATTGACGGTGGGTCTACAAATTTTCTGGTCCGTTACCAAAATCCCCTCTTGACTACTTACATGAACATGAGGTCCAATTAAAATTCTCTTCATGCCGGAGATAGAATATGAAATTCTTCCTCTCCAACCGTATCCTTTCCTCTTCCAAAACCTGCCGACTGAAGGCATAAGGTGGAATAGGATTTTCAGATTAGGTCGTCTAACTGAAGGTCGCCTGAATCTTTTTGATTCTCTGAGTGGAAGCCCCGCTCTTAGTTTCAATTCCTCATCCTAGGTAGCGCCGCCTGAAGGTATGCGCCAGGATTTTCAGATCAGGTTGTCCGCCTGAAGGTCACTTGAATCCTTTCTGGTTCTCGGAGTGGAGATCCCACTCTTAGTTCCATTCTGTTCCTAGGTAGCGCCGACTGAAGGCATGCGCCAGGATTGTCAGACCAGGTTGTCAACCTGAAGGTCACCTGCATCTCTTCGGTTCTCGGAGTGGAGATCCCACTCTTAGTTCTATCCTCCATCCTAGGTAGCGCCGCCTGAAGGTATGCGCTAGGACTTTCAGATCAGGTTGTCCACCTGAAGGTCACCTGAATCCTTTTCGGTTCTCG
>JBAKGM010000200.1:43669272-43691813 GCA_037177215.1 Asparagus racemosus | reverse complement strand
ATCCTGTGTCTACTAATCCAATTATATTTAGTTTCCATTCATTTATTCGGATTTCACATCGTATTTGAATACTGTATGCTCTATCACCTCGATAATAAGGGTTTGAATAGTTTACTACTAATGGTGCTCTTTTTGTTGGGTTTTTAATATTATAATTTTCATTATTTATTTCTATAATATTTTCAATTATTTCAAATTCTCTTTTTGTCTTTAATTCTCTCAGTTTTCTTGATACCTTTGTTGCTTTTAGATAAGGTTTATAGTATTTGTTTATTAGTTCTCTTTCTTTTTCTTCTAATATTTTTAATCCATATGTATTTGATAATTTCTTCAAGCTATCTTTTATAATTTTCATCTTATTTATTTTTTGAATAATAATTTCTTTTGGCTATACATCCATCATTTAACTATATTTACAATTAATTCTGTTAAGTTATTTATGTCTGCCTGGATCTTATTAAAAGCTACGGTTAGTTCATCTACTTGTTTTTGTAATTTAAGAATACTATATTCTGTTATTTCTTTATTTTCATCATTTATAGTTTTAGGTAATTCTTCTAATACTGCGTTTTCTTTTTCTTAGCAAATTCTACATGCTTCTTTTAAACAATATTTGCATTGGTATCGTAAGCGTAATTCAAGATATCTATTACATTTAACATAGGGCTTATCATTACTTCCACTGTTTCCTATCCACTTATGTTGGCAAATTTTTATATTTTCCTTGTCTGTAAACTCTGTAGTAACATGTCTAGTTCATTTGTTTCCTCTAATAAATCCTCATATGACTCTTTAACTTTCTATCAAATTCTATCAAAGAATTTGTAATTTGAGGTAACTCTTCTTCGTCACTTAAGTCTTCATTCAAGTACTGTGTCTCTGTTATGCTTACTATACTATAGATACTTTCAGTATCACTTATTGTTTCATCTATATGTAATAAGTTTTCATTGACACATTCTACTAATAATGATGCCTTATCATGCATATTCTTTCTTTTTGTACAATCTCTTGCTTAGGGTTCTGTACTTCCACATGTAAAGCAACTTAATTTATTTTTGTAATCTCTTCTCCTATCATATTTTCTTACATGCTTGTCTTTACTTAAATATGATTTTCGTGCTCTACTTTTTCTTAAATAATATTTTTTTTTCTTATAATATCTATCTTCCTCATCAAAATATCTTTGCCTATCTTTATATGTTTTTCTTGGTCTTCTTTCTATACTACCATAATGTTGTGGAGTATAAATGTTTCTACAAAAACTATTTCCTTTCTTTAACTGTCTTCCTATTTGTATTTCAGTACATTCTTCTACTAATTGGTCTACTATAAATTTTACCTTTAATGTCATAGTATTCAATGATGGGGGTATTGTGTGTTCTACTTCTAGATATTTTTTATGTATTATATTTCCTAAGGGTGCTGGCAATTTAAGGAACAATTTTTCTCCTAGTGTTCTATCATAAAAACATCCTGCAAAACTACTATAATATATGAAATCTTGTAAAAATGGTTTAATATAATTTCATTGTCTAATTTGTAATTGCTCTAATTTTCTCATGGCTTCTTCTTGCTGTTTTCCTAATCCAACATTAGGTTGTTGTCCAAATATTAATAATTGTATCTTACTTACAAAATTATAAGGGTTTGTTCCTAATTGTAGGTCAGCATTAAATTCTTCTGGGAAATTTGATTTATAAGCTTCCCACATTGCTTTTATTGTTACTCCTAGAAATTTTTCTAAATAACTACACATCTGGGGGGCTTGTGCTTGCACATTTAAACTCTCTCATCCTCTACATACTTTTTGGCTCCACATATCTATAATGGTTGCCATTTTTGCGGATCATGGGCTGTTAGATTTAATATTCTTCCATCATTTAACAATAATTTCTTATCTACTTGTTCTAATGGTAATCTTTAACCTTTTGGTCTTATTCCGTCTACTTCTCCCATGTAATCACTATATTTTTCTCTGACAGGTTGTCCTATTGAGGAGGTTTTAGTACTTTCATAAATTGGTCTATTACTTCCTGATTCTCCCGAAGACTCTCCTGTTTCAGGTTTATCTATTATATACATATTCTCTATATTTACTTGTCTCACCTTATAAGCTTCTATTACCCAATTACCATTATCATCTAGTTTAAGTATCTCATTATTTTTCATAACTCCTTGTTCAATTAAACTTATTTCTAATTCCACAATTTCTTCTACATTAATATTTTTCCTTAGTTCTCTAGGATACAAAATCCTACTCATTTCTCCTATTTATTTCTTTCTCAATCTCGTCTTCCTCGTTATTTTCTATATTTTTTCCTGTGTAGTTACTAAATCTTATACTATAACTATTATCATCGTTTTTATACATACTTCCTTCACTAGGTATCACACTATTATTCTGCCCTACCATGCTTTGTGAATTCCATTCTGCTCCATTTAATAAGGTAGAATCTATTTCCATAGGTCTAATCATTTCTATTCCTTTACTAGTCATAGCAACTATAATCAATTCGGTATTTAATTTATATTTTGTAGTACTATTATCTGTCAACCTTCCTAAAACCCTATGTTTATTAATATGTTACTTCTCCCAGTAAACTCTTCATATCCTTTAGATTGGAGTCCTATTTTTATGTATTTTAAATCTTCAATACTTATCAAAAAATCTGGGTTACAATAAAATATTCCCTTATTATTGTTCATATCTACCTCTATTGCTGAAATCATCGCCTTTTTCATATCTGACAATCTACTATCCAATAAAACCATTAATACCCTAGTTCCTAATTTCTTTCTAGCTAATCCCTTAATTCCTATGACAATTAATCCTAAATGTGCCAATTTCTTTTTTGACCTAATTATCTTTCTTGCGCTCTTTGTACTTACCAAAGTTAAATGCCTTGCTTGCCAGTTACTAAGACTTCTTCTTCTGTATTGATTCGTAGCAATTGTGTATTAAACGAAAATACTCCTACTCTACATAATAATTCTGGATTTAATAAATTTAGCTGATGATTCGTATAAATTTCCAAGTCTTGATTTATATTTATTACTTCTTCAAATGTTGTCTGCATGTATGTTGCATTCCTTCCTAATAAAGTGTTAATAAATGTATTATTATTTACTACTGAATCTTCACTGGTTATAGTCCTACTTGCGTCTGTAAATGGTACTGTTGTCATTGTTTCTTACCATACCCAAATTTATATTATGGTTTATTAAATAAACTTACTGTTCCTATTTTAGTATGTTCTTTTAATTTGTGGCTTCCAGTTTGCTCTTTGTTCTGTTAATTTTTCTATGTCCGATTTTTCTCCCATATGTTTTTGTAACGTAACTAGCTTTTCCATAACTCTAACCAGTAATTCAATTAATAAATTGTTTTGTCTAATCATCGTCCTATCAGCTTCTAAATTTGGGACATATCTACTAAATCCTATTGGTTCTTGGTACTTCCCAGTTTGTTCTAATGCGGTAAGATATTCATCATTAAATTCACTCTTGCTCATTCTAGACTCAGTCTTTTTAATTCTTGAAGTAGAGTTTTAATTTCTCTATAACTATCTTCTAATTCTTTAGACCTTTTGTTTATATTTTCTATTACAGCTTGATTATATCTTTCAATAGATTCCTTATGCTGTTTCCTTAATTTTTTCACATGTTCTAGTTCTTTCAAGTTTCCTTGAACAACTGCTAACTGATCTTTTATATATTGTTGATTTTCTCTAATATCTTTAATCATTTTATTTTTATCTCCAATGCTATATGCTATTTTAGTGCTTACTGCAATATATTTTTCCTATAGAAAACTAATAGATTCACTAAGACTTATTAAAATATCAGTAACACTGTTCAACTGTTCTTTATTACTATGTAATATGTGGCCATGATTTTTTCCAAAATAACATTTATGCTTAAAGTCGTCCTTTTTCACTATATTCCTTGTCTTATGGTATATTTCTAAGTTTAAATATTCAAATTTTTCCATATATAATCTTCTGAAAATATTTTATCTATCTCATTATTACTAATTGTTTGTGTTAGCTCCTTTTGTTCAAACTGTCTTATATCATTTGATGCTTCAATCAATTCCTCTTCTTTTCTTTTAACTGACATCGGATCTATGTCTATTTGATTTATTATGTCTCTACTTATTCTTCTACAATTATGAATTTCATCATTTAAATATGCTAATAATTTACTTCTCTTTGTTGTCTGTAGAAATTTTTAATGTGTTATTTCACGTATTTCTTTTAAAAATATAAGATAATGCCAATTTTCTAATTGCTTATTTATCTTGTGAGTTTCTTCTTTTTTCTTTTGATAATTTCTCATTTTCAGGCTTTTTCTCATAACCGAAAATTCTAAGCTCTGATACCAAAAAGGGGGGGTCCCCTTCAACTTTCGCTAACACCCGTGACTGACGCTAGGAAAGGAGCCCTAGGATCCTCTATCGTAATTATCATTTTCTTTTTTCATCATTCTTTCCCATCTAATCATAGCTTCTATATCTTCTCTATCATTTTCTATTTTAGTTTGCACCTCTCTCATTTTTGCTTTTAATCTACATAATTCATCAGCTAGGTCTCTGTTGACCTTAGCTACTTCAATTTCACTCTGGGTAATATAATCTATTATTGAACCTAATCTTCTTACTTCTTTCCCTAATAGTCGTGTTTTTTCTTCTAGATTCATAATACTAGAATTCTCTGTAAAGAGATCTTAGTATGATCTGGCTTTGAATGCCAGGCACCAGAGAGAATTCAAGCTCTCCTACGATGGATTTCATTTGTAATATTTATTATTTCTAATAATATAAATGATTTATTAAAACTTAAAGTTATACAAAGAAGTAAAAGTCCACATAGAAGTCCAGCTTTCATTGTAAATAAACTTAAAGTTTTTTTTTTTTTTTTTGTGCATCAGAGTTGGAGGTACTTCAATTGATCTATTGATGGGATTTTGTTTGCACCAGTTTATGTTGGTATCCTGTTTTGTAACCCATTTATTGATGTAACAGGTGTTCGTGGCAATGTATCTCTTTGACACACTTATATAAGCACTAAGCATGCATAGGACTTGCTTTGAATGTTTTGGCAAGCAGCAGCATTGTGTTTGTGTGTAAAAGAAAAAATTGAAATGCTAGGATTAAGAAAGAATGTGTTTATAGATAAAAGTGGGAGGGATTAAAATGTGGGTAAATAAGCTTGGCCAACCAATAGAAGGCTATTTTAGCCATTATCAGATTTCAAATATTAACCTAACAGCAAAAAAGGAATATATTGGGGATATTCTCTTACTGTGTTAAGTGAGGGGCGTTCTTATTCAATGCTGGAGATTTGAGGGGTAAATTTGCATATATAGATGATTTGGAGGGTATATAAGCAAATAACCATATATGAAATAATAAATGGCTCAACATTATATTTTACTTCAACAAAAAAACAAATAAATAAAATTTGATTGAAAGTTATAACATACCATTAAGTGCTGCCAAATATTGTTATAGCCATCTAACTTCCCAACTCTAAAATCTGGAGATCTTGATGCTAGGTGGACTTCTTTGGCCACCTTTGATAATTCTCTAGAGATGTCATGTGCACTAGCTCCTTTGCCTATTATTACCAATATCTGTCAAAATAAATGTAATCAGTTTGTTTTATAACAAAGAAAAAGAAAAGAACATGAAGATTCTGGTAAAGATAGCCTTAACAAAAAAAATTTTCCCCAATAAATATGGCTAGAGTATCAAGCCCTCCAAACTCACGATTGTTAAATCATTCCTGACCATGGTCACTTGCATAATAAGCACAAACAGAGCCCTCAACCTATCTCGTGATTCTTCCCTTAATACTATGCCAATATCCGCCTGTACCTTTCAAATGACCAGATATTCATTTTAATGCATTACATTGCTGAATTTAACATGTACTTTCATGAAAACAATGAATATGAAAGTGTCCAATGCACATGAGGGCATACAAACAACTATGATCCCATGGAACTATGGTAAAAAAAGGAGACACGTACATAATAGGACTCAATTTGGAGGATAACTGAAATTACAATAATGTAAAAGGTTTGCATTTTCAATATTGAATCTCTCTTACGCTTTATCTACATAACATTATGATCAACCAATGAACCATAGCTCTTAATGTCTTCTCACTATGACTCTCCACACAGAATCTTCTCTGTAAAAACTGTAGGTCAGCTTATTGTTTCCTTATAATTCATGTCATGTAACAAGTAGAACTTTCACTATATGCAAAAATCACAAATTAGTCTTAACATACTAGACTGGTGCTCTTTGTGTTTTTGTTTTTAATAATTGTCTTCCTTCGCTGGGATTGTCCTTTCTCATCAATTCACCATATTCGTGCTGTTTAAAAATATTATATAAACGTCTTGATTCTGCATTTATTCATTTGAATTTTTCGCACAACAAGATACATCAACCTGGATTTGATGATCATTAATGTGTCTGTTTTCTAATGCTAGTTCTATTCATTATTTATAAAGGTCACTATTTCTGTTTCATCAAATACCTTACATCTTTATTTAAAATTTACCCGTTAGCTTTTGGATCCCATGGACTGCAGTTTTATGGAGAAAAAACTTCTTTGACTTGGTAACTTAGAGCACTTCTATGGTCAAGGAGTAAACAGGACCACCAGTACTCTAAACTCTGTCCAGGAGAATGGTTTGCCAGTCCAAACAATCCAAAGGTTTGTTGCAATATTGAGTAATCTGCCAACGAGATATTGTGCTTAATAAACTGCTTCTTCCCCATAATTATTTGGAAAAAAAACTTTCATTAGCATCATATTTTTTTCATAATTTGGGCATCTCTAGAAAAAATTGTTCAGGCATTCTACCAGTCTAACCTACAGGCCGAACTATTGCTCAATGTGTTCAGTTTAACGAGCCTTTACATCCTATGTGAACTCACCATCATTTAGGCACTTGATCTTGATATTCTTCCTATAAGCTTATCAACGAGAGCTTTCCATCTTTGAGTTTTGCTACAGAATTGTGCCTCCCCAAGAAACGAACCTTTCTGGAAGAAGTTTCACATTACCGTGACAAAAGTGTTCAGTTTCATCTTTAGATAGTGCATTGCAGTGGTCTCACTATTAACATGAATGCAAGTAAAAAAGCTCAAAACTAATGAACTACAGGTTGCCAACGACTACGCCTTATATTCGTAATACTTGCAGAAATGCAAATTTTACACCGCAAGTCATTTCACAAACATATAATTGTAAAGACTAAGACATTTTTGACATATGGAAGGTTTTGTATGTGCCAACTTTGTACCATGTACAACCTAATCCTGATTTTGTTATAAACATCACCCGTCACCCTTTTAATCCTTTTTAAGGATTCCACATCTAACTGTCTCCCTATAGTTTATGTTCTCAGATTTGCAACTGAAGAGTAATAAACTATAAAGTACATAGGGTCAGTTTACTAACTTATCCCCAAACCTGTTTTGACCTAAACCAGTTTAGTTCTAGACCGGGGGTGGAGAAACACAAAACCAATTTAAGGTCAAAATTTGGTAACAAAATCAGTTTTAAGTCTTGGTCCTGTTCTTTGCCAAACCAGTGATGTACTTAAACTGGATTTGTTCCAGTAAACCAACTTAAATCGTTTCCAAACAGGCCCTTAATGAAAGTTTATACGAAATACCTGATCCTGGAAAGGTTCTGGGATGCGATAGCTGTGACTATGTACTTGTTTTCCAGGCCATTTTTCAATGCCTGCACATATTTTGCATAAACTTTTTAAAGAATTACGAATATAACATATTTGTTTGATAACGAGAAAAGAATAATCTAGTAGACAAGATAACACAAAAGGCACCACATACAAGATTTTCAAGAAAAGGTATCAGACGGATAATCCAGAATTTTAAGGAACCAACTCCATATACACATAAAGAAGAAAACTGGAAATGAGCAATTTGCAAGATAGATCATTATGTAAAAGTGTAGCCTATAACCCACAGATTTTGTCCATTTTCGTTCCTTTCAATACAATGGCAATGAAATATGCGTATTTCAATTTCGCGATTTCATGGGCATAACCCACAATTATTTCATTTTCATTTGTTTAAACATATGCTGCATGAGTAAGGTGACAGACATGGGTACAGCTTCACAGTACGGGGCACGGCAAATTTATGACAAGTAGTGTACAAGGACACTGCTATATATACATAAAAAATTAGTAACTTAGATGAGATCTTTTTTTTTTCAATTCATATGTTAAAAGAATCAAAATTTCTACGTCATTTTTATGTTCCTTTTATCATGTATACTGATTCTTGTGTAAAAATATCTATTTCAACAGAGATCCAAAAATTTTGAAGACAAAGATTGCAGCTTTACTTGGCTAAGGAGACAAAACAATTTGAGGGTTCCATGGCGCGTAACACTGCTTTTAAAAACTTCATTCTCCGGCTGTTGTTGATGCTAGGGCTACTGGAATCCGCCATGATTATTGCTTCTCCTCTTGCTTTTGGTTTCGAATTCTAAATCAAATTGGTTTCTTTTTGGATTTATGAAGGCAGTTTGTTTTTAAGCCCTAAGACAGTGGTGGAGGTGGAGGAGAACAGGGAGGGGAAAAGAGGAAAGGGAGGATGTGGAGGTGGCCATTGGCGGAGGGGGAGGAGAGGAGAAAAGGAATTAGGGTTTGGGGAAACCCTAGAGGTGGAGGTGGAGGAAGAAGAGGAGATGAAGAGGAGAGGGAAGGGATGAGAAGGGGGAGGTCAGGAGGGGGAGAGGAGAGGCAAGGGGATGTGGAGAGAGGAGGGAAGGAAGAAGGTGGAGAGAGGAGAGGGGGTAAAATGAGAATTTTTTAAAAAAAAATTAGGCTGAATAGTGGCAGAGATGTGACATTGAGAACATGGAAGCTAACTAAGACCATTTACATCAAAAAAAAAAAGTAAGGCGGTAAGTTGCAATTGGGCATAAGTTAAGGTGGTTTTCATGTAAAAACCCTACATAAAAATCAAACTTCATACGCAAGGTAATTGATTGGCTTTCCTAAAAGCCTTCGAATTGGCCCATCTAGCCAATTATTTCGAATACCAAGAATCATTCAAAGATTTTATTCCTCTAAAATTTATGTGTTCCTATTAATTTAGTGATGGATTTCTTTGTACTTAATTGAAGATCTAAATATTTCACTCAAGGACTACGCATATAATGCCTAAAAAGTAGGATTCAAAAATTTTCCACCTTAATTCCCTCTAATTTATATTAAAATTAAAACTTTATCTAACCTATTTTTTCAACCTCATGATCCTTTAAGCACCTTTCCAACTGCTAATGTCTAAACTCATAGTCACATCCTTGTTTGTTTGCTAATAACCTTCAAATATGGATGCATCGACTTCAACAGTTTTACTTTTATTCTATCCACCTTTGTTAGAGGTCATGCCTCAATCAAAATTGATCAAACAAGGTTAATCAACACTCTTCTTCTCTTAATTTTATCTAAATTAATGCTTATTTAAATTAATATTTTTATTCAAAAGCAATTTCCTATTCTTGTAATATCATATCTTTGCACAATAGGTGTTTGTTGTCTAGTCTATTATAACTTGAACTTGGATTTTATAGACCTTGTATCCTAGATTCCAGCCCCTGCACACCCCCCCCCCCAAAAAAAATTTTCTAGCTCCTCCATTGAATATAATGAAAGACTTGATGACTAATACGGGAGCCAAAAAAATTAAATTCACCTCAATTTAACTTTGACTCCCACAATATAAAAAGAAATTTGAGTGCTCATGCATCATTATGCAAAAAAAAAAAAGATATTGTTTCCTCTAGAGCATCAACAAGTCAATGTTTGAGTACCATCTAGCTATTGCTAATAAAGCGAACTCTGCTCTTGACAATTTTAAGATTTTCTTAGGCAATAACCCCCTGATTTTTGTTTATTTTCGCTCTTTTCGACCCAATGAACAATTACGATTATGTAATTCAAAATTTGTGATTTCATAAATTACCCACGATTTTTGTTCATTTTTGTTCTTTTCAACCCAATAACAGTTAAATATCGATACTTCAAAAGTCCTGATTTTCATGGGCTCTAATCCACGATTTTAGATTCATTGTAATTCATATCAACCCAGTCACAATTAAGTTAAGCGTTCAAAATTCATGATTTCATTGGCTCTAACCCACTATATTTGTCCATTTTCCATTGTATCAATCCCATGGAAATTAAGTAAGCATACCACAAAATTAACTTACCCACTATTTTATTTGTTTTCGTCCATTTTGACCTAATAAAAATTAATTTGCGAAATTCAAAATTCGTGATTTTCATGGGCATTTTGTCTGTTTTCGTTTGCTTCGACCTAATGACAACTAAGTATGTGTATTTCAAAAATTTGTCATTTTCATGGGCTATAAATCTTAATTTTTGTCTATTTCATTTTGTCATAATGGTAAGTAAGTATAGGCATTTCTAAATTCGTGATGTTCATAGGCTAACCCATGATTTTTGTTCATTTTGATCCTTTTGTTCATTTTGATCCAATGACAATTAATTTTGTGGACTTCAAATTTTATAATTTTCATGAGCTAAACTCTACGATTTTTGGCTGTTTTCATTTATTTTAAGCCAATAACAATTAAGTATATGTATTCAAAATTTTGCAATTTTCATGGGCTATATCAATGTTTGCAAAAGCGAAAGCGCAAGGCGAAGCGTTGTCCCTCCCTGTGAAGCGAAGCGTAAGCTTCATGGTTTTTCTTTTTAGTTATATTTTTTAATATATATACATATAAATTTATATTACATGTTTATATCATCCAACACAAAAAATAAAAGTAATGTTTAACTTCCAAACTCCAACTAGAATATCATGTGTTTAAATTTCACGTCTAATAACAATCTCGAACATTCACTCTTAATTACTTGGAAATTCATCAAAATGATAAATACTAGATACTTAAACAATTAATCATCTTCTTCGTCTGATGCCAAATTAGATAGATTGTTCATCAATTCATTGTTGACTTCAATCATATTCTTCAATAGCAGCAGCAGCATCATCGTCCATGATCTGAATTTCCTTTCCTTTACCTAGTTATAAATTTTACAGAATACATGAATAATATGTAAATAACAAATAATTTTGTAAATCATATAATTGCTACTTGCTTTAGCTTGAGTGTACTCTGTCTCTTACTTGTTGCACTCGCTACATTTTCATCTCCTCCAATCTCCTCTCGAATTGTATCCACTGGACATAAAAAAGTGACCTATCATTTTCCACAACATGCACATCTACTCTTCCCATGTCTTCATCCTTATTTAAAGCAATCCATTCATCATCTGAATCTGCAACTTCCACTAAAATGGGATCTAATAAGCTTTTCTTTTCATTCTTCTCTTAGCTTCATATTATGCATAAAGTACACCAGACAGTGAGGCCTCTTTTGTTCAAGACGATTTCTTCTCTTTGTATGGATCTAGTATTTCCCATAATATTGGTTAGTAAAAATTAACAAGTATTAAATAAATTTAAATTATAAGTTAATTATTTTATAAGTAAACCAAGTTTTTCTCACTTATTCAAATGTATTGCCATTCCTTTCGCAACCTGAGGCGCTAAATGTAAGGCTTAAAACTCTCATTGCAAATTTTGTGACGCTGGGCATTTGTTTGATCCAAAACTAGACCACCAATCAACTATATACAAAGTTACAAAGCTATAAAACAATGGAAGTTATAAAAAGAATTTTGCATCTCATAGTCTAAGAATTGTCTCTGTAGCCATTTAAGTTCCAAAATCCCCTTTTGCTTCATCAAAAAAATCCAATTGAACATTAGCATTTATGTGATCCATCATGTCAGGAACATCATATCCATGCATGCATATAATCCTTATTCTACCTCTCGCACATTAGAAAACTTCTCCTCATACCTCAAATGGGGATTCAAATTGTAGCCTATTGCATGAAGCGCACAATGAAGCCAGTCATTCCATGTTTCATCTATTTTCTTTCATATCAACATATATTTCTTTTTGACATTGCCGCATGCACATGCAATGTTCTCTTTAGCTGAATCCATCATCTCATAGATAAATCCCATCGCCAGCTTTGTTTCAGAGTCGACCACCCTCAATACCTCCACAAGTGGAAGTAAGGTCTTCACACAATATGCACTATTAAGCCAAAATGTAGAATCATAACGAATTGTAGTTTGTGCCTTCATACCTGCCATATTCGTTGCCCATGTAGAATTGCTCCAATTTTGTGAGCTAAACATTTCTCTTTATTTAACTTTTGCTTGTAGATACTTTGTAAGGTAAGGAATGCCATTGCAAATCGTGTCAGGGCCGGTCGAAGAATTTCATGATTTTTAGTATACTCCCTCATCAAAGACAATATCGACTATATATAAATTTTGTGACTTCCCGCACCTTTTATAAGGTTCCTTCATGGATTTTCATTTTTTTCAATGCTCTCTAACATGAGATCAAGACAATTAGCTGCACAATGAGTCCAATAAAGACTCTTTCCTTTCTCCATCAATATTTGTCCAGCTACTTTATAACTTGCGATATTGCCACTTACAATATGTACCACATTCTCCTCTCCCACTTCTTCAATAACCTCATCAATGCATTTAGCTAAGAATTCAGCATTGTTTATAGATTTAGAGGCGTCAATTGACTTGTAGAATACTATACCTACCGGACTATTCACTAAAAAATAAATTAAACTGGCTTTTTTGGTTGAACCAACCATGAGACATAATTGTACATCCATATTTAGCCCAAGACTTCCTTGTGCTCTCTAACAAAATCTTCCACATATGTTATTTCTTCTTTCAAAACCCATGTTCTTGGTTCATATGGTATAGGAGGTTTAAAGCCATGCCCAAAATTGGACATTTGCCTACACTTCTCATGATAATATGGACTGTTTGCCACAGTGATAGATAATGCATCATCATTAACCTCTTGATTGCTTGACATATTTGTTTCCTTTGCTCCTTGTGTTTTGAATTTAATGTTGCTTGTCTAGCTTCTAATGACACAAATTGATCCATTGGGTCTCTCGATCTAAGGGGTAGTTCAGAAGCAACGTCTGCTTGATCTTGAGAATTATCGGCTTTTCCAATGCTACAAATAGGTTTAGTGTTTCTCTCTTTTAAATCCTTAAAACGGTTAAAGCTTTTTGGCACTCTTCTAGTACATCTGGAGAGGCTTTAGAACATTGTTTTACTCCCTTATAAGAACTAGCCAGATGATGCTCGATAAGATTGATACCTCCTTTAAAAGTTAACTCACAACACTTACAATCTAAATAATCTCTTAGTCGTTGCTCAGTACATGTATATTCTTTAACATATTTCCAAGCAAAATGTTTAGCAACCCTAGAAAAAACAAAAAAAATAAATAAAACATGTAAATTACAAACTTATAACTATAATAATAAATAACTCTAAAAGATATAATAAATATACATGTATTTAGTTATTTTTGAGACAATTGATTCAGTGTACTTATTGTACTGACTTATTACTAGAGATTAAAAACAGAGCTTCTGCATTCTTTACAGCAAACGCGATGAAGACCTAAAAACAATAATAAAAAAAAGATAAAATTATAATAAATTAATAAAATGAGAAAAAGCGAAAAAGAATATTACTTGATTAAGGATCAGAAGTCAAAAATTGGCATCACTCTTTGATAAGTGTTTATTCTCTCTAGGGAAAAGAGTGTTACAGTCTCTAGGCAAAAGAGTCCGACATCTTTAATTATCATGGAAGAAGTAAAATCACATGCATATGTACAACAAAAGAAACAACCCAATCTAAAAAGTTGAGTCTTTGAGAAGTCCAAAGGAAACCTCTCACGGGAGAGAAAAAGGGACAAAAATAAAGTAAAGAAAAGCAAAAGAAAAGAGAGGATGAGAGAGAGGGCCAAAGCTAGAGGTTCAGAGCTTATTCAAGAGACGAGAGAGCAAAAAAATAAAAAAATTCAAAAAAGAAAAAGTCAAACTTACTTGCTGCTTGTGTCCATGACGAATTCATGCACACCTTTAGACTTACTTTCCTTCATTTTTGGCTGATCTGCTTTCACCAATTGAGATCGTGGTTGAGGCAAACGTGATAAATTTTGCCCTAGATATAATATACCGAGTTCAATCCTAATAGGAATCATATTACAAATCGGTTAAGTTTTCTTTTGAACTTTTTTACCCGCTTTCCTTGCCTTTGCCCTAGCACTCCAAAATGAAAACAAAGCGTGAAGCAAGCATGTCCCATCCGAAGCGCGCGCCTCAAGACGTGAGGTGTACGCATTAGAGGAAAATGTGCTTTCCAAGTACACCTCGGAGCAACAATTAGCTCAAATGCTCCGGAGGCACCTCTAAGCGTGCTTCAGAAATGCTTTTTCTCTGTACTAGACTATATAACCCAAGATATTTTTTCCATTTTTATTCATTTTGACCTATTAAAAATTAAGTATGAGTACTTTAAAATTTGTGATAGTTATGGGCTATAACATACGCTTTTTGTCCATTTTGTTAGTTTCAACTGAATGACAATTAAGCGGGCATACTCCAAATTTTCATGATTTTCTTAGGCTGTAACCTATGATTTTCATTCATTTTCTTTTGTTTTAACCTATGAATTATGTATGCATACTGAAAAGTTCAGCGATTTTCATGGGCTAAAACCCACATTTTTTATCCACTTTTGTTCTTTTCGACTCAATAGAAAATAAGTATGCATATTTCAAAAATCGCAATCTACATAGACTATAACCTATGATCTTATGTATTTTCATTCGTCTCGACCCAATGAAAACTAAAGTTATGTAAACTTCAAACTTCGCGATAACCTTGATGATTTTCAATCGATTCGACACAATGATAATTAATTATGTGTACTTGAAGATTTTCTTTGGCTATCATTCACAATTTTTCCTATTTTCGTTTGTTTAGACCTTATGGCAATTAAGTATGAGTACTTCAAAATCAACGTTACAGAAAGCGCTAGGTGGCCTATTCGTTGGACCTGACACCTAGAGCCCAGACAGGGCCTAGGCGTTTTCCATTTTTTAGTTTTTAATTACAATTTCTGATAGTCAATGCCAATGTTATGAAAAACTTAGGAGCTGGATTGACACCTAGGTAGATTTCTTAAATGGTGGAGGAGATTTTGCTGAAGATTGGGAGAGGTAGAGGAGTTGTTCATAATTGGAGAAGGTTGGAGGGAATCACGATCAATGTCTAAAGGGTGCAGTCCATGTAGACAAACTACGGTACCCTAGGCGCTCCCAAAATCTAAGTCGGCAGTCTAGATACTGCCTAGGCGCTAATCGCTATATAGGCGGCCAAGGTATCGCCTAAGCCTAGGCGTACGTGTATGTGGTCTAGGAGGAGGCTTTTCAAAATATTGTTCAAAATTCGTCATTTTCAAGGGCTACTCAAATATTTTCATTTGTTATTGTTTTTTCAACCTAATAGCAATTAAGTATTTGCACTTCAACATTTCACGATTTTCATTTGTATAATCCATGAATTTTGTCCACTATCATTTGTTTCGAAAATATGGCATAATAAGTATACCTACTTCGAAATTCATGATTTTCAATGTCTATAATACACGATTTTTATCTATTTTCATTTGTATCAACCCAAAAGAAATTAAGTTTGTGCATTTCAAAATTCACGATCTTCATAGGCTATAAACCTAACCCATAACTTTTATCAATTTTCGTTCATTTAGTCTCAATGGCACTTAAGTACTCGTATATCAAAATCACTATTTAGTCCATTTCATTCGTTTCAACCTAATGGCCATGAAGTATAGGTACTTACAAATTCGCGATTTTCATGAGCTCTAACCCATAGTATTTCAAATTCGACATAACCCATGCTAATTTTTCATTTTTGTTTGTTTCGACCCATTAGAAATTAAGTATATGTATTTGAAAATTCACCTTTTTTATGGGCTCTAACCTACAATTTGTGTTTATTTTTTTGTTAATTTTCGTTTGTTGCAATTTAATGTTAATTAATTGTGAACTTAAAAATATCATAATTTTCTTGGGCTATAGCCCTCAATTTTTTCTTCGTTTCGACACAATGACAATTACGCACACCTATTTTAAAATCCGAAATTTCATGGGATGCTATCTATTTTTGACAACTTTTGCTTGGTTCGACCCAATGGGAATTATGAATAGATACTTCAAGTGTCGTGATGTTCATGGGCTCTAACCTACGGCTATATATCCTTGTTTGTTTGTTTCGACACAATAGCAGTTCAATTAGTGTATTTCAAAATTCATGATTTCATAGGCTCTAACCCACAAGTTATGGTCCATTCTCATTTGTTTTAGTCTAATGGAAATAAAAAATACATACATCAAAATTAACTATTTTTATGGGCTATAACCCACAATTTTTACATCTTTTTTCTAGTGAAAATTAATTTGCGGACATCAAATTTGTGATTTTCATGGGGCTATAATCCACGAGTTTTGATCATTTTCATTTGCTTACACCCAACAACAATTAAGTATGCATTCTTCAAAATACCACGATTTTCATGGGATACAGCCCATGATTTTTATTCACTTCTGTTTGTTTTGAACTAATAATAATAGCGTATACATACTTCAAAATTCATGATTTTCATGGGCTAACCCAGAATTTTTATCTATTTTTGTTCGTTTCTATCCAATGAAACTTAATTTTGCGAACTTCAAATTTTTGTGATTATCTTGGCTATAACCCACAATTCTTCTTTATTTTCTTTCATTTCAAGCAAATGACGATTAGGTATGTGTACTTTCAATTTAGCAATATTTATGGGCTATAATAACTTACCATTTTGTGCCTATTTTCCTTCATTCAGCCCAATGACAATTAGGTATACACACTTGCCCTTCGCTTTCATCAGTTATAAACTACGATTTTGTATGTTTTCATTTGTTTCGGCTAATGAAAACTAAGTATATATACTTCAAACTTTGCGATAATTTTCATGATTTTCTTGATATGATCCAATGACAATAAGTTACATGTATTTCAAAATCCGCAATTTTCTTTGGCAATAAACTATAACTTTTGTTCAATTTTGTCCATCTCGACACTATGTCAATTAAGTATGGATACTTCAAATTCACGATTTTCATGGGTTAACGTATGATTTTTGTCCATTATTTGTTAGACCCAATGTCAATTAAATATGCATACTTTAATATTTCGCAATCTTCATGGCCTATCCACAAAGTTTAACAATTTTCATTTGTTTCGACCAAATGACAATTAAGCATACGTACTTCCAATTCGCGATATTCAATATATTTTTGACCATTTGAGTTCACATTAACTCAATGGCAATCAAATTTGTGTACTTCAAGATTCACGATATTCACAAGTTATAAACCTATAACCTGTAATATTTGTCATTTTTTGTTCGTTTAAATCCCAAAGATAATTAAGTACATGTAATATCAAAGTCAAGATTTTTCCATTTTTGACTGTTTCCAATAGTAATTAAGTATGTGTAGTTCAAAATTTGTGATTTTCAAAGGCTTTAACTCATTATTTTTGCCTATTTTCACTCTTATTGATATAATGGCAATTAATTATGCATATTTTAAAATTAGCATTTCATGGACATAACCTACGATCATTTTCCATTTTTGTTCATTTTGACCAATTGCAATTATGGATATTTCAAAATTCATGATTTTAACCCACAATTCTTATCCATTTTTGTTCGCTTCAACCCAATATCAACTCAGTGTGTGTACTTAAAAATTCACAGTTTCATAGGTTGCCTACAATTTTTTGTCTATTTTTGTTTGCTTCCGCCCAATGAAAATTACATATGGGTACTTTAAAATTCGCATTTTAATAGGCTCTAACCCACAATTCTACATAGAACTTCGTCCATTTTGACTCAATAGCAAGTACATCATGGTATTTCAAAATTCATGATTTTATAGGATTTAACCCACAACTTTTGTTTGTATCGTCCATTTTGATCTTATAGAAATAAAGCAAAATCTTACTTCAAAATTCATTATTCTCATGGGCTATAACCCGCGATTTTTTTATCAATCAATTCGACCTAGTGAAAATTAATTTTGCGAACTTTAAAATTCATGATTTTCATGGGCTATATAATAAGGAGTTTTGTCCATTTCGTTTATTTTCTACCTGATGACAATTAAGTCTGTGTACTTCAAAACTCTGTGACTTTCATGAATTATAACTCGCAATTTTTACCAATTTCGTTTGTTTTTACCCATGACAATTAAGTATGGGAACTTTAAAATTCACGAGTGCCATAGGCTAACTGATGATTTTTTGCCATTTTGGTTAGATTTGACCGAATGATAATTCCCTTTGTTGACTTTAAAATTCGCGTCTTTCAATGGGCTATGCCTATGATTTTTGTCTACATTCTTTCATTTTGAACAACGATAATTAATTGTATGTGCTTCAAAAGTTTGCAATTTTCATTACTATAACACACGATTTTTGCTATTTTTCTTCGTTTCGGTCCAACACTTATTAAGTATGGGTACTTTAAACTTTACGATTTTCATGGGTTTAACCAATGATATTTTTCATTTTATCTCGTTTGGACTGAATAGCACATAACTGTGTGTACTTCAAAATTTCATGATTTTCATAGGAAATAACTCATGATTTTCGTTCTTTTCATTTGTTTCAACCCAATTACAACTAGGTATGTGTACTTCAAAATTTAGCGATTTTCACGGACTAAGCAACAAATTTTGTCCATTTTCATTCATTTTGAGCCAATGGAAGTTTAAGTAGGCATACTACAAAATCGCAATTTTCATCGGTTATAAATCACGATTTTGTTCATTTTAATTCACTTCAATCTAATGAAAACTAAGTATGCATGCTTCTTATTTTGCAAACTTTTACGCTTTTTTCGATTCGACCCAATCATAATTAATTATGTGTACTTCAAAATCTGCAACTTTCTTTAGTTATTACCCACGATTTTTGTCCATTTCTTATATTTTGACTTTATGACAATTAAGTATAGGTACTTCAAAATTCACAATTTTCATGAACTACACCTATGCTTATTGTCCATTTTTGTTTGTTCGGTCGAATGGCAATTAAATATGCATGACTTCAAAATTTCACAACTTTGGTCCATATTTAATTGTTTCGACCAAATGACAATTAAGTATACCTACTTCAAAATTCATGACTTTTAATGTCTATAATCGATGATTTTTTTCCATTTTTTCATATTCAATCCAATGGCAATTAACTTTGCATACGCCAAGGTTTGTGATTTTCATAGGCTATCAAGACAGAACTAGATTACTTACCGTACAGATATTTTTATCTAACTTTACTTTTATGTACTAAACATGACACAACTAGAACTAGGGTAGGACACTACTGATACAATCATGATAAGTTTTATGAGGGCACTATTGGAATGAAATTTTGGATCCATCACTGAATGCATGAGCAAGTTGAATCTAAAGACTGTACTAAGGTCGGTATGATGGTGAAAGCTCCTATAAGATAATTGTCTCATGTCCTATCAAATTGATCATAGAGTAAGTATGTCACAAATATTGTTTGCGGATATATTGTTGCTCAACAAGAGAAAGTACCACCCAGTGCAGTCACTACTGGTCTTTTTCTTACTTACAATGGTTTTTAGGAGGAAGTCTAATTTGTATTTTCAATACCTTGGCATACCTTATATTTGGAAACTTGAACACACTACTAGACATCAAATCATCAATTTTTTCATTATTCCATGGCAAAGAATAGCTTTTATGTGTGTGTGTGTGCGCGTGTGAACCTATAATACTTCTACGGCATAACTAGCTTAGTCATCCTCACCTATGAAAGTGCATAGTATCCACTTCTCATTCATCTACAAAAATTATACGTGAAAGTAGTTTTCTCCATTCACTAACCAATGAAAGAATAGGCAGGTTTTTTAATATTATAGCTAAATAATCTCACAACCCATGAGACTGCATGATTTTTTCATGTCTACTTTATTCAAGAGATAGCAATTAATTAAACAAATGGGTTTCCCTTTGGAAAAGCCAAACTCATGGATCAACCTATCTCTGTACTTGGTATATTGAGAACTATTCATACCTGAAATACTTGACACAAACTAGAAGATGCATGATTTCGATTTACAAAACTTAGAAATGTATGAATCAAACTATTGAAATAGGTTATTAAATTTCATTGAAGAACCTGTACGTCTATGCACATGGGCATAATAGCTAATTAACCTTGGAAGGATTAATGCCAATCTTTATTAATGCCAATCTTTATACACACATGTATGGGGCCAGTATTATCAACATGCAAGGTGCAATGCAGGACGCAAAAGCCTTTAGCAGCACCATGTGCAAATCACAAGGGAACAAAGTGCCTCAAAGAAGCAAGGCACACACCACATACAAAATTTTCAAAAACAAAATAAAACGCAATGTTTTACTTTACAGTAAATAGCCTCAATGTGTTTAAAAAATAATAATTCAATAAAAAATAGGTTTAGAACTGAACCTTTACTAGTATGTGCAGAATTATACATAAACCTGATTTACAATGGAATATACAGTAATAACCTTAATTGTTTATGTTATTGGGTATAGAAGCATGTATACATAATTAAAAACATGTTGAAACCATTGAAATTTTTTTTTAGATAGTCCATGTTGTTACATGACATTCAAGGGTACAAACTCCCAATTTGAAAGTTGAAATGTTACATTTTATTTATAATATCTGCATACATACATATGCAAATACCTACATACACAAGTACACATATAGTTATAAATAAAGAACTTCCAAGAAACAGAAAGACAAGTTCGAGAACAATTAGCCAAAAGTTAACCAAGCTAGCTGGCTGAGGCTCAGCTTACTAGTAAAGGGTAGGTTAGATCATGAGAGGTCTCAAGTTGAAGACTGACTAATGCTTTTATGTCAAAAGGATAATAAATTTAAAATGTAGAGAAGTTCGGAGACACGTGTTATATATAATATATGATCCCAAGAGGGGAGGATCAGATGGAGACGGCAATAGATGTTAAAAGAGTGTTGAGGAGAGGAGGAAAGGAGTGTTTTCGTGGTATAACAGCTATTTTTCCCCACAGGCTTACATGCTGACAATTTGACTTGGTCTTGGCAAATGAAAGGTTTGTTTCTTGTAGAGAAATAAAATGTCACCTCTATATTTCAAATCTAAATAATATATTAATATCACGATCCATTTCATCCTACACTGTCTAAATAGGAAGTAAATTGTGGATTTATTATATATTTGGGTTCCCTTTCTCCAACAACCAGCTATAGGGCATCTTCTCCTAGGTCTCTAACTAATAGTATCATCCTATCTGCAATTAAGCAATAAAAACTGTGATGCCAAAATTGCAGTACTCACACGAGACTAGTCGAGTACAAATCCAAAAAGGTGATACCGGGATTGCATGTTTTGATCGGGCCTATTCTAGTGCACAACCAGCCTGCACGGTCGTCGGGACTGCATAAGTGTGATGCTATACTAGGATCCATTCAGTCCAATGTTTACTAAATAGGAAGTCAATTGTTAGCTTTATTAGAGATTTGGGTTTTTCTCTAAGGGGATGTTTGGTTGATCTCCTAAAATTAAAGAAAAGAAAATAGGAGAAAGAAATCACTAAAAATTTTCTTCCATTCATTTCCTAAAAAAAGTCATGAAATGAGTTTCCTTAAAATTGTGTCACATCCTCTAGTAAGATGATGACTCTCTTTTCTTATTTTTAGGAGGTGAACCAAACAAAAGAAAAAAAAAAGTCCATTATAAGAAATAGGTTTCCTATAATAGATTTCCTTGTTTTTTTCCCAACCAAACAACCCTTATCCTCACAATCCCTGATGTATCACATAAACGTATCTAATAAAAATCATATATCAATAATCTCCCTAATCAAAGAAAGACTCTCTATATAGTATCTAAGCTAATCAAATTTCTCAACAAACAAAAAAAAATATCAAAACTCACCATCAATCTCGGCGAACCTCGGCTCGCTGTGATGCCCATTACAGACCACCACAGCCTCAAACACCTCCACCATCACCTCCCCTCCCTCTTCCCTCACCTCCACAACCCACTCATCCTTCCTCCGGCCCATCTCAACCCGGCCCACTTCAGTCCCAAACCTCACGAGCCCAACAACCCCCGTCTCCTCCGCATACCTCCCGATAAACCCCAACACCTCCTCATGAGCAGGGAACAGCCTGGGGTCCACAAAACTCTCAGTGGGCCCAGGAAATGGGTAGTCGGTAAAGGCCATTATGGGCCGCGGGAGATTGGTTCGCAGGGACTTGTACAGGCTGGTCTGGTGGGCCGGGTCGGAGTTGTAGACCCATGTGCCTCCGACCCGGTTGGATTTCTCAAAGACGGTGACGGTGTGGTTTTGGTTGAGGAGTTCGTGGGCGGTGACCAGACCCGAGACGCCG
>JBAKGM010000200.1:43657810-43669172 GCA_037177215.1 Asparagus racemosus | reverse complement strand
ATGAAATCATGAATTTTGGACTATGTGAAATTATTTGCTAATTGATTGAAATAAATAAAAGTAACCAAAAATCATGGGTTATAGCTAATGAAATTGTGAATTTTACACTCCAAGAAATTATTTGCTGATGGTTTAAACAAATAAAAATGGCTAGAAATCGTTAACAATAGCTCACGCTCTGGTGAATTTTAGACTTCATGAAATTATTTGCTAATAAGTCGAAATGAATAAAAATGGTGAAATATCATGGGTTATTTCTCATAAAATTATGAATTTAAGACCATATAAAATTATTTGCCAATAGGTCGAAACAAATAAAAATGGCGAAAATTCATTAGTTAAAACAAATTAATTGCCAAATTTTAGACTTCACGAAATTATTTACAAATGGGTCAAAATGAATTAAAATGACAAAGGAATCATGAGTAATAGCTCATGAAATCATGAATTTTAAAATACGTGAAATTATTTACTAACGGGTCAAAATGAATAAAAATAGCCAAAAATCATGAGTAATAGCCTATGAAATCATGAATTTTGGACTATGTGAAATTATTTGCTAATTGATTGAAATAAATAAAAGTAACCAAAAATCATGGATTACAGCTTATGAAATCATCAATTTTAACTCCATGAAATTATTAGTCAATGAGTCGAAACGAATGCAAATGGCCAATTATCGTGCGTAATAGCCCGTGAAATCGTGAATTTTAGACTACACGAAATTACTTCCCAATAGATCGAAAGGAATAAAAATAGTTAATCTTGTGCATTATTGCTCATGAAATGATGAATTTTTGACTCATCGAAATTAATTGCCAATGGGTCAAAACGAATCAAAATGGACAAATATCATGGACCATAGCTCATGAAATCTTGAAATTGGATTCCACAATATTATTTGCTAATGGGATGAAAAGAATAAAAAATGCCAAAAAATCATGTGTAATAACTCATGAAATTATAAATTTTGGATACCATAAAGTTATTTGCCAATGGAATGAAACGAATAAAAATGGCCAAAAATCATGAGTTATAGTATATAAAATTGTGAACTTTGGACTCCCTAAAATTATTCACTAATGGGTGGCAATGACTAGATATGGCCAAAATTGTGGGTTATAGCTAATGAAATCTTGAATTTTAGACACCGCAAATTTATTTATCAAAGGGTCAAAACAAGAAAAAATAACTAAAAATTATGGGTAATAGCCTATGAAATCATGAATTTCGGACTAATTGAAATTACATTTCAATGGATCAAAATGAATAAAAATGGCCAAAATTCATTAGTTATAGCTCATGAGATGTTGAACTTTAGACTCTGCCAAATTATTTTCTAATGGGTCGAAACAAATAAAAATAGCCCAAATTCATTAGTAATAGCTCATAAATTTGTGAATTTTGCACTCCACAAAATGTTTTTGCCAATAGGTCAAAAGGTCTAAAAATTACCAAATATCATGGGTTATTTCTCATGAAATTGTGAATTTTGGACTACATGAAATTATTTGTTAATGGGTCAAAAATAATAAAAATTATCAATTTTGTTAATTGTATCTTATTAAATCATGAATTTTAGATAATGCAAAGTTATTTGCAAAATGAATTAAAATGGCAAAAAATCGTGAGTAATAGCTAATGAAATCGTAAATTTTGGACTACGTAAAAGTTGTTGCCAATAAATGAAAATAAATAAAAATGCTCCAAAACTCATAGGTTATAGCTTATAAAATCATTAATTTTTGGACTCCATCAAATTATTTGCCAATGAGTCGCAACGCATATAAATGGCAATGGGTAATGGTCCATAAAATCGTGAATTTTAGACTATAAGAAATTATTTGCCAATGGGTCTAAATGAATAAAAATAGCCAAAATTCTTGGATTATTGCTCATGAAATTGTAAATTTTAGACTTTGGGAAATTAATTGCTAATAGGTCAAAATGAATGAAAGTGGACAAACATCAAGTGCTATAACTCATAAAATTGTGATATATATACTCCACAAAATTATTTGCCAATGGGACAAAACTAATTAAACTTTCCAAAAATCATGTGTAATAACTCATGAAATTGTGAATTTTAGATACTATAAAGTTATTTACCAATAGGATGAAATGAATAAAAATGGCTAAAAATCATGGGTTATATCTCACGAAAACTTAAACTTTAGACTCCAAAATATTATTTGCTAAAGGGTGGCAAAGATTAATAATGGTCAAAATCATGGGTTATAACTCCTGAGATTATAAATTTCAGACTTTACGAAATTATTTGACAAAGGGTCGAAATGAATAAAAAGAATAAAAAATTGTGGGCAATAGCCCTTGAAATCGTGAATCTCATACCATGTGAAATTGTTTTTCAATGGGTCAAAATGAATAAAAATGGTCAAAATTTGTTAGTTATAGCACATGAAATCTTGAACTTTAGTCTCTGTGAAATTATTTTCTAATTGATCGAAATGAATAAAAAAAAGACCAAAACTCATGGGTAATAGCTCTTAAAATTGTCAATTTTTGACTCCACGAAATTATTTGCAAATGGGTCGAAATGACTAAAAATGGCCAAATATCATGGATTAATTCTTATGAAATCATGAATTTTAGAGTACATGAAATTATTTGTTAGTGGGTTGAAAGAAATAAAAATAGTCAAAATTCGTTAGTTATAGCTTATTAAATGTTAAATTTTAGACTCCATGAAATTATTTGCCAATGGGTCAAAATAGATTAAAATAAAAAAATATAATGAGTAAAAGCTCATGAAATTGTTAATTTTGGACTACATGAAATTATTTGACAATGGGTCAAAATGAATAAAAATGGCCAAAAATAATTTCGCATATTCTAAAATTCATGATTTCATGAGCTATACTAACAAATTTTGGCTATTTTTATTCATTTTGAGACATTGGCAAATAATTTCAAGTAGTCCAAATTTCATGATTTTATTGACTATTACCAACAGTTTTGATTATTTTTATTCATTTCAACCCTTTGTCAAATAATTTGATGGAGTCTAAAATTCACAATGTCATGAGCTATAACCCACAACATTTCCCATTTTTAGTCATTTCCACCTGTTAGCAAATAATTTCATGGAGTCAAAAGGTTACAATTTCATAAGCTCTAACCCATGATCTTCGGCCAATTTTATTCATTTCATCCCATTAGCAAATAACTTTGCAGTATCCAAAATTCACAATTTCATGAGTTAATACATATGATTTTTAGAATTATTTTTTGTTCTATTGACAAATAATTTTGTGGAGTCCAAATTACACAATTTCATGACTTATAGTGCACGATATTTGGCCATTTTTCTTTATTTCAACTCATTGGCCATTAATTTCGTGGAGTCTAAAATTCACGAGTTCATGAGCTATAGCCCATGCGTTTTGCCTTTTTTATTCCTTTTGACACATTGATAAATAATTTCTCGTAGTTTAAAATTCACGAATTCGTGGACTATTGTCCATGATTTTTTACCATTTTAATTTGTTTGAACCCATTGGTAAATAATTTCATGTAGTCCAAAATTTAATTTCATGAGTTATTATCCACGATTTTTTATCATTTTTATTCGTATTGACCCATTGGTACATAATTTCATTTAGTCTAAAATTCATGATTTCATGAAGTATAACCAATAATTTTTGTCGATTTTTGTTCATTTAACCCATTGGCAAATATTTTGAGTACACTAAAATTCACGATTTCATGGTTTAAAATTATGGGTACCAGCCCATGAAATCATGAATTTCAGTCTATGCAAAATTATTTACCAATAGCTCATGATATCATGAAGTTTTAATAAACAAAATTATTTACCATTACGTCAAAGTAAATAAAATTTACTAAAATCATGGGTTATAGCTCATGAAATTGAGAAATTTAAACTTTACAAAATTATTTTGCATTAGATTAAAATAAATGAAAATGCACAAAAATGTGGGTTTATAACTCATATAGTCGTGAATTTAGAATCCTCTTAATTATTTGCCTTTGGATCGAGATAGATATAAATGAATGAAAATCCTAGGTTATAGCTCATGAAATTGTGACATTTGAGCACCTTACAATTATTTGCCACTGTGTGAAAATGAAATAAAATAGACAAAAATCATGGCTTATTGCTCATGAAATTATGATTTTGAGCTATGGTCAACTATTAGCTATTTCATCAAAATGAACAAAAATGGAAAAAAAATCCCTTGATTATAGCTCATGAAATTATGATTTTTGAATGAATAAAATTATTTTCTAATTGATTGAAATGAATTAGAATTGATGAAAATCATGGGTTAAAGCTCATAAAATCATGAATTATAAACTTCACTTAATCATTTTGCTACTCGGGCAAAATGAACAAAAATAAACAAAAGTAATGCGTTACAGCTCATGAAATTATGAACATTAAACACACCAAAATTATTTACCATTTGGTCAAGAGGAAATAAAAATGAAAAAAAAAATCATGAGTTGATTATGAAATCATGAATTTTTGAACTCTACATAATTATTTATCATTGGGTCAAAATGAACCAAAATGACGGGTTATAGCTCATGAAAGTCATGAATTATTGAACTCCACTTAATTATTTCCACTAGGACAAAATGAAAAAAAATGAAAAAAAATCATGGATTAGCTCATGAAAATATGAAAGTCATGAATTATTGAACTCCACTTAATTATTTCCACTAGGACAAAATGAATAAAAATGAAAAAAAATCATGGATTAGCTCATGAAAATAAATAATTTTGAATTTCTGGTTAAGTATTTTCTATTTAGTCAAAATGAACAAAAAGGGACAAAAGTCTGTAAGTTATAGCTCATGAAATTGTGTATTTTGAATAAAAACTTATTTGTCATTGGGTCAAAATGAATAAATATTGATTAAAATCATGAGTTAGTTCATAAAATCATGAATTTTTAAGTCCATATAATTATTTTCCATTAGATCATACTAGACAAAAGTTAACAAACAAAATATGGGCTACAGTCCTGAAAATCGTGAAATTTGAAATTTTGTTAATTTATTGTCATTAGGTGAAACAGAAAAAAAATAGATAAAAATCACGAGTTATATATCTCATGAAAATCATGAAATTTGAACCCATCTTAATTTATTATCAATACGTTGAAAAGAGCAAAAATGGATAAATAATCATGGGTTATAGCTCATGAAATCATGATTTCAAACTCTAGTTAACTATTTGTTATATGGCCTAACTGATGAAAGTGGACTAAAATTATGAACTATAACTCATGAAATTGTGAATTTCAATGAGCAAAGTAATTTAACATTAGGTTGAAATGAATAAAAATTGGCTAAAAACCATAGTTGTAGCTCATGAAATTATAAATTTTGAAGTCTAGATAAATATTTAGCATTGGATCAAGACAAATAAAAAAACATTTATGCTCATGAAAATCATGAATTTTAAATTCCACATAATTGTTTCTCATTAGGTCAAAACTAATAAAAATTTAAAAAATCATGGATATAGCTCAAGAACAGCATGGATTTTGAATTTTGCAAAATTAATTTTCACTAGGTAAAAATGAACAAAAATGAAAAACAATCATGACTTCTAGCTCAAGAAATTGTTAGTTTTGAGCTTCGCTTAATTAACTTGCATCACATTCAAACAAAAAAAAGATAAAATAATGGGGTATAGTGCATGAAATCATCAATTTTTAATTTCACAAAATTATTTTTCTTTAGTTAGAAAGAAATAAAAATAGAAAATTATAATGGGTTATAGCTCATGAAATCGTGCATTTTTAACTCCACTTAATTATTTATGATTGGGTCAAAATGACTGAAAATGAGCCAAAATTGTTTATCATGGGTCATGGAACCTAACGAATTGTCATTGAATCTACACACACAAAATATATGAGTCATAGATCATGAGCATCATGAATTATAAAGTACACATAACTAATTTCCATTTGAATAGAATTAACTATAATGGACAAAAATCACAAGTGACCATGAAAATCACAAATTTGAAGAAATAAAACTTAACTTCCATTAGGTTGAAATGAATAAAAAAAGGACAATTATAAACCATGAAAGCGATGATTTCATAAGTACCCAATATTAATTGTCACTGGGAAACAAATAAAAATGAATAAAATTTTTAGGTTAGCCCAAGAAATTTTGAAGTTTAAACTACGCCTAGTTAATTGTTATTGGGTTGAAATACTTGCAAATGAGAAATTTTTTGTTAATTAACCTATTGACTCATGAATTTTAAAGCTCAATTATTAATTCATCTTTAGGTTGAAAAGAACAAAAATTAACAAATGTCATGTATTATAGCCTATAAAAATCTCAAATTTTAAACAAAAAAACTTAATTTCCATTCGGTTGAAGTGAAAAAAATTGGTCAAAAATCATTAGTTATAATCTATGAAAATTGTGAATTTTAAACAATGAAAAATTAACTGCTATTAGGTCAAAATTTAACAAAATGGACAAAATATATGGGAAATAGCTAAGGAAAATTATGAATTTGAAGTACACAACTAATTGTCATTATTATGGTTTACAGTCCATGAAAATCATGAATTTTAAAGTGCACATAATTAATTTTATTTGGCCAAAACGAACGAAAACTAATAAAAAGTGTGAGTTATATCCCATAAAAATGATAAATTTTGAAGTACACCTAATAACCCATTGGATCAAAACTGAAGAAAATGGACAAAAATCATATGTTAGTCCATGAAAATCTCAAAGTTTACAGAAAGAAGAACAAATTATCATTCAATCAAAATGGATAAAAAGAGAAAGTAACCATACGTTATTACCCATGGAAATCCCAAATATAGAACAACGAATAGTTAATTTCTATCGGGTCTTTGCCATTGGGTCAATATAAAAAGGATAAAAATCGTGGGTTAAAGCCCACAAAAATCATGAGTTTTTAAGTACATAAAACTAGTTGCTATTAGGTTTAAATGAACGATAGTTGTCAAAATCATTGATTATAGCTAATGAAAATTGCAAATTTGAAGAAAGAAAATTTAATATCTATTTGGTCGAAACAAAAGAGAATAGACAAAAATATGAGTTACGACACAAAATTTGCGGATATAGAAATATTCTTACTTAATTGTTATTGGATCAAGACAAATAAAAATAGATAAAAACTGTGGGTTAGAGTCCATGGAAATCATGCATTTTAAAATAATAATACTTAATTGTTATTGGGTTGAAAGGAATAACAATGCTAAAATATCGAAGAACTAATTGTGATTGCATCCAAACAAATAGAAATGAACAAAAATCATGGGTTATATGCCCATGAAAATTGTGCATTTTAAAGTATGCATATTTAGTTGTAATTTGGTCAATGAATAAAAATAAAATTAAAGGGTAAAAATCATGAAAATCATGAATTTTTAAAGTATACATACTTAATTGGGTCAAATTGAACAAAATAAGAAAAAATCTTCGGTTATAACCCATGAAAATTGTAAAATTCTAAAAGACACATATTTAATCGCCTATGAAATTGAGAATTCAGAAAAACCCATTCTTAATTGCCATCAGGATGATATGATTGAAAATGATAAAATATTACATGTTATAGCTCATGAAATCCAAATTTTTAAGTGTATGCATATTTAACTATCTATGGCTTGAAATGAAAGCAAATGATTAAAATTATGGATAATAGCCCGAAGTTGTTAGGAGAATAACAAATTTTAGGAAGATTCAAGGGTAGTTGGTGTGTTGCTCGATCGACTTTCAGTTTAATACTAAGGTCTAGTTAGCTCACAGATGGTGGAAGATCTTATGAATGTTAGTAGTCACATTGCCACTGCTGATTTAGGCTAAAGTTAGGTTACCCAAAACTTGATGGTAACTGAGATTGCCTATAGGAGTGATAATGGTGTGGTGGGTAAATGTTTGTGGAAGATCCTACGCATATTGAGTATTCACGTCACTTCAGTATAGTGACTAATTTAGACTAAGTTTAGACTAAGTTAGCGAAGGGTCATTAGTTTTCATAGATGGTTGAATGATTCTCAAAAATAAAGAGGAGAGCTCATTGGAATATCATGTGACTATAGCCCATAGTCCCATATTGGAAAAGAAAAGAAAAATGATGAGCTTCAATGGGGGAACACACACAACAAAGAAAAGTTGAGAGAAGATAGTTTTTCACTTGAGAATTCATTTTATAAGCCTTACTTTTACAGTGAAATAAAATCCATCATTTTTCCAAATGGATTTTAGCACGCTACAAACAGATGAGTAGATGATAATACATAAGGTTTACAAAAATTATTTTCATTCTTGCGTTATCAATTCTTGAGACCCTTTTATACAAGATCATGATATCAACCCACAAGCAAAACCGACCCGAAAAAAAGCCAATGCTCATCTTCAAGATCGACCTCTGATTTTTTTTTGTTGTTGTTGTTGCAGGATCTCAAATCAAAACAAAACATAGAAGCTAGCTAGGGATCTTCATCATGATCATCAAGCATGGCAAGTAGCCTCAACATCCTCCATCTCCACACCACCCTCAATCCTGTCCTCCTTATATACATACCACTTCGCCGCAATCAAGAACACCCCCAAGTTCGCCGTGCTCAGCACCGCCAACAACCAGTAAAAATAATCCAACCTCCCCTTATTCAGATCATCCGGCAACCAAGCTCTTGGCCCACTCTCACCCGTCATTTTGTGGACAACGGTCACAAGTGCTGAGCTCAGGAAAAAACCCAGTGACAGTGTACTCAGAAACATCCCCGTGCTCATAGTCTTCATCCCCTTCGGACACTCTCGCAGGAAAAAGTCCAACTGCCCCATGTAACAAAACGCCTCTCCGGCGCCCACCAGGAAAAACTGGGGCACGAGCCAGAACACACTCAGTGTTACCTGTTGAAAACATAAGGAATTAGCGTGTTGTTATATTAGGAAAACAAAAACGGGTATCTGTGTTTAGCCTCACATTTGCCTAGACGAGAAAAATCTTTCAAGGGGTCTTTGAGAGGGTCTAGTTTTTTTAAAGCTTATAATTTATGCTGGTTTTGGTGGGGTTTTCTTTTTATGATGAAAATTTTATATAATTTACATCAGTAAAAAATTAGTTTGCTTGGTCAGACCTAGCTTATTTAGATGAGCCTAACATTTTTTAAAAATGACTCAAAAGCTAGCCTGTTCGAGAGGTCACCAAACATGTAGATATGAAAAAGCTAGCTTAATAGCTACTTTGACAAAAAAATGCTCCCTCAAATACTCTTTCTATCAATGAGAATCTGCGGTTATTTTACTATTTAACATACCGACGAGTGTAGAGTTTTGAGGCGGTGGTGTTCGATGAGGGCGGCGGCGGCCATGGCGAGGACGGAGAGGGCAAGGCCGACAGCGACACGTTGTAGAGGGGTCAAGCTATTTGGATTTTTCGTTAGTCGGCGGGAGATGGGGCCCACGACGCGATCGTAGAAGGGTACAGTGAGGAGGATGGAGCCGACGAAGAAGACGGTGAGGGAGCCGGAGGGTATCTTGAAGGAGGAGGAGATGTGGCGGTCCATTTTGGTGGCTTGGGAGACTGAGAAGGTCGTCATTTGGGCGTAGATTGTCCAGAAGAGGATGGTGGTGGCCCATATCGGGAGCATTCGGACCACCATTTTCACTTCTTCCACGTCCGTCAGGGTTGAGAGCTGCCATTTTGTTTGGTGCGCCGGTGGGCCTTCGATGATTGCGGCCCGGTCCAAGAAGCTGCAATGAAAGTGAAATTGCAGGGCATGATCAGTACACAGCTCCTCATTAATTCCGTCAGTAGTACAATTTAGAAGCATGCTATCAACATTTGCATATATGTGTACGTGGTGAAATGAACTTCAAAGATTCAGACCGTAGTGAGATATTTGCATGGGTTAACATTGCGTTAACAGTGAGGCAAAATAATGAACGGCTGGGGACCGACCGTGTCAAATTAAGATCCTGTAACCTTCATCAAGTTGCACGGGGAAAGGGTCAGATACTGCGTAGCCACAGAGCAACGTTTACTACTTTGCTCATACAATGGACCACAGAGCTCTAAATGTTTGTTGTTTTGCATTGATTCCTCATACGGTTGTTCCCCTGCGAATCTCTTTTAAAGCCCTCGGTATCTTTTCTTTGGCTTTTTCCTTTAAAAACAAAAAAAAGGGATACTAGCTAGTCGTGCAAAGGCTTATAAGGCAAAACCCCCCATTTATAGAAGCGGTGATGGAGATATTTGATTCAGAGAATCAAGGGCTCTGTACAGAACCAGCTCATCGCCTGCTGGCTACATCCATCATTTTCTAAGCCTATAGGGCTTGATTTGGGAAAATGGATTTTCCAATTAGGCACTAGATTCATTGCACTCAAAAGAAGCTATCTTGTAAGCTCTGTTTACTCTGTTGGTACAAATTAAAAAATTAAAAAATTTATAAAAAAAAAAAATCTTACCCACAATTTCGTGCAAATAAAGACATGACTATACTATTTTTGGATCAGTACTGTCTTAATAGACAAGACTTACTAGATGGCGTATTCATAACCGTACGCTCAATAAACCGATGATTATGTAACTTATTTATTTCATAATGTGTTTGTTTCCTATTGGGTTTGTTTCGTATTGGGTGATGCTTATTATTCTCTTCCCATCTCATATCTTAGATTTGAGTTTGAATGATTAGAATAAGGTTATTCTTTATTTGATGAGTTAAACTAGAGATTTGGTCTGGCATCTGTTACCCTAAAAGGCCAAAATAATATCATAATTAACTGTTGGGCAACATCAATGGGATCCCATATATACGTTTCAATCTTTCCCAATAGTTTCCCTTATTAACTATATATTTTATACTCATTCACGGGTTCACGCAGCGAATTAGAGAATCAGGGTTGATGGAGAATCTTTTATGCTTTGATTGAAGAATATTGAGCATGATTTAGTGGGTAATCAATAAGTACCGCAACGTGCAGTGGCACAATTAGCGATGTGGGCGATGAAATTAATGATCATGTGATATATATATTATCTCCTAACTAATCTCAAATTCCCAACAATTATACAGGCTTTATTGCTGTCATCATCATTATTGTCCAAAATATGAGCACAAAAATCCATGGTTTTGTTATCCATTTGCATTAAATTTAAATAAACGTTACGTTGTCTCATATCCGAGCTACCGATTACGAACCATTCATGATAGTAGGGGACAAATTGTGAATGCAATCAAGAGGCCCCAGCTACACGTGACGAATATTTAGTGTTATGCAATCAGAGGCTTTATTGAGAGACTTTAATATGATAAAGATATATTAATTTTGTGTGTGTGTGTGTATATATATA
>JBAKGM010000200.1:43619018-43631381 GCA_037177215.1 Asparagus racemosus | reverse complement strand
TATATATCCCATGTATCTACATGGTTACAGATAATTTCTTTGGATAATATTATTGAATGGTACATTGGTTTAGTTATCACTTGACAAGTCCAGCTATTTTTCACATCTATATTTACGCGATATATGCATGTGACTTGTTGACATGTAAGAAGCTGTGATTTCAATTCATCTCTCTTCATGTTTACACGAATGTGTTTCATATTATACATTGTGCATGTTGTTAGAAGTAGTGTCACTATACAATTTTCGTATGTAAACTTGTTGACATATAAGAAGCTGTGATTTCAATTCGTTTATTTTCATGTTTACACACACATGTTTCATATTATATCTTGTGCACGTTGCTAGAAGTGTCACTACACAATTTTCATATATAAATACGCATCAAATACGTTATATGAGCAACATTCAAGGACTTGACCTATGTAATAACTTATTCTTTTGATTGCCAATGTGCATTTATACTTAATAGAACAAATTTATATGAGTGTATTTATTAAAAGATGATCAAAGATCCATATTCATATAGAATCCACATAAATCAAGTGTCTTTGTGAAAAGATGGTCAAAGATCCCACACTAGTGGATTCATAGTTAGTTGCATATCTCAAAGGGTAGCTATCATGCACTAAACGTCACATGTTTAGAGATGGTGTATATCGCCCTCCAAACACTGCATTCTTCCTTGTAATTCCTTGATAGGTTGAAATTTTGGTCTTTGCTATCAAGGTTGAGTTCACTTATTTTTTAGTATATGCTCATATATCATGATCTCAAAGCGTATTACACTTGATTGTTGCTTTGGTTATTGTAATTTTTGATACACTCGCTTTTGATGATTATGGGATATGTGTACGTTCCTAAAGTTTAATTTTGAATTTCGCATGTATTTTTATTATTTATCATGTCACATTTTTTCTATCAAAAATATTGTGTGGACTTGCTTGGATATCTCTTTCTTGTTTTTCGTTTAAACACTATTAAACAAGTCTTTATCTCTTTTTGTGTTCTTATGGGATTATTGACTTTTTCTAATAACAAAAGAGGAAGAATTTTTTAGACTTGTGAAAATTTTGAAGTTCCAATGCCTGTAATTAATCTAGTCTTTCAATGCATGTTTGATCTTGATCATTGTATATTTTTTTTGTTTTTGAAATATTCACTGCATTGATGTAGGAGGAACGTAGTTTTAACTTACATCTCATGGTTTGTATGTGTACACATCCATGGGTAGCTTGTATGTCAGTTTATATTCATCATGAATTTGAGAGTTTTGTGTTTGTTTATATATCTAAAATAGCTTAGGCTTTATTTTCAAATTTTTGAGTTTGTTATTAACAAAAGGAGGAGATTGTTAGGATCTTGTCCGTACAATTTCTTTCGTTTGAGCAATAAAAAAATATTCATAAGAGTCTAAGTTGTGTTTGAGATGATTAGTGCAGGTTGGAGCAAGTGAGGATCAAGTTTGAAGCAAAACGAAATCAAGTTCAGCTCAAAAAGGGTCATCAACGATTGAACCATTGATAATGGCTTGGCAGTCGTCAATGATGGCTTGGCAAGTATCGATGATCAAGAGATCAACAATGATAGATGTTGGTCATCGATGACTTAAAATTACAAACAAGAATCATTGAAGACAACAGGAATGATAGATGGCTCAGGCTTCCCAACCATCAATGACCAAGGACGGTCATTGATGATGAAGTGATCATCGATGGTTGATATCGATCATCGTTGATTTATATGCTGAATTCATATTTGCAGATTTAATCTCCATTGTTCATTGCAACAGGATATAGGGTTCTCTCCTCCATTTTCATGATGCGTTTTACGACCTAATTAAGATAGAAAAAAAGAGGAAGGGAGGGAGGGAGGGAGGGTGGGGGGGGAGCGCTAGGGTTTTAGAACTTTGATTGAAGGATTTATTTTTCATTCACTGGAACTTCATATTCACTTCCTCGTCACGAGCTACATCATCTGATCAATCATTATTGAGAAGTGTTGCCCTTGGATCTCATATTTAGCATCGTTCTTTCAGATCTTCACATAGATTATCAAGGAGAGCAATCTCGTAACAAAAAGGGCTGTAAGATATATTCATTTAGCGTAAACTATATTTCTTTAAACCATTTTTATAAGATCATATGATCATTTTTTTCTGCATACTCAAGCCAGTGGTAATTCAGGGTTAGGGTTACTAGCAGAAGCTAGGGTATACACTTTGATAGATGTTAGGGTGTAGATGACTAGATTAGGGTTATCTTGTAAAGCCTACTAGACTAGGGTCTATTAATTCAGAGCACAAAATCATTTAGTGTGGGAGCCCCTTCGAGAGAAGGACGAGTGAACATAGGAATTCTTTCTGATCACTAAAAAATCTCATGTGTTTTTGGCTGTTCTGTGATTGTTTTAATATCCTTACTTCTTCCACTGCTTCTCAATGATAAATTTTTAATTTTTCAAAAAAGTTGAGCAACCCTATTCAACCCCCAACCCCCCCCCCCCCCAAAAAAAACACTAGGCTTGTATCTGATATCATCACAACACTATCTCTTTTCAACTCAAAATTACGATGAGAGTTATCTTAATTTTATACTCTAATACTAACTTTTCTATTTCAGCACATCTGACTAGAATAAGTATCTCATTTTGATTAAGTTGTATGACTAGCACACTGAATTTTTTTTTTTTTTTTTTTACAGTTTGATCAAATTCAAAATATACTCAAACTCCCGGATGCAATCAGTCATTCAGGGTGTTCTGAGTCATTCATGGAAAGGATGGGACAGCTAGAAATTTTAGCTATTCAATGGTTTAAAACATTCCACTCCCATGAGAGATGTTTCTAATGGATTTGTGCTCCTTATGAATCCGTGTTCCTTATAATTAAATCACGTTCTGGCCCATTCTCCTTCGTGCTTTGAATAAATAAATGGATGGGGATACTCCATTAATAAATTTTGTACAAAAATGGGAAATTTTTCAGATCATCTAATTTCTCCATCAAATTTCCAACTTTTTTCTCTGAACTTTCATATTCTTCTCTTGTGTGCCACACAATTTGGGACTGCTTTGATGGATGGAAAAAGTTCGTGGAAAGAAGGAACAAAGGGAGACAACTAATGCGCTTAGATCTCAAAGTGAACAATACTTTTTATCTCTTAGTAAGGAAAAAGGGGACTAATCTAGTTCCTCGTATCTTCCTTCTTATTGAAGTGAACAAGATAGTGAAAAAGCAAAATATCAAGTATTACGTGTCCCAATAGAAGCCAAATTGAAAATTGCAACTACAATTATGAAGGTGGTACTTTTTACTTGGTGCCCAATGTGTGGATGAAAACGGACACTCTTTATTTCTCTAACAAAGTTGATAGTTGTTTATCACGGCCACATATAAAAATCTAGCTTTTTTATGTAAGTGTTCATGTCCTTCTTTCTAAAGCAGTCTTTATAATCGTAGGTGATTATGATGAGTGTTAAATATAATACTTTCAATATTTATTAAAACTTTGCTCTACTATAGCTTTCTTTCTCGTAAGAGCTTCCTTTTTCCAGATAGTTCTGACTCCAGTTTGCAGAATTCTCATTTAATTATAATCTAATTAGTTTTGGAGCGTTCAGTCAAAAAGAACTCATTAGAAGTGTCTTACATCCATTTGGTATAAACGTGATTTAGTCAAGCAAGCATGCTTCGAACATTGCGAGAAGTAAAGATATTTTATCCCCGTAAGAGAAAGTGGATCTTGGATAACTTCCTTAAGCAGATGTGCCTGAAAAGTTTTAACCATGTGAAGAATGTCCAGTAGCAATACCACACTCGATGTAATATATATGAATTCGAATCCTCTCTCCTATAAAAAAGTGGTGGAAAGACCACTACTTTGATTATAAATATTGATTATCCAGTAGATAATTGTGATTCATTACAAATCTATCGTTCAATACCGTCACGCATAGCACACATTCCTAATTTATATATATGAATTAAGTTGATGTAACGGAAGTATAAAATGTATTAGCTCGTTCTCGTATGAGTAAAGACGACACCAAAACCCTAGGTATAGAAAACTTATAGAAATATATTAATATCAACTGATCTAAACATAAACTCTGAGCCCTTATATAGGGTATAAATAACAACTACAAATTATGAAATTATCATCCAAAGAAATAAAGACCTAATAGCAAAACCAAAAACTAGAAGTCTTCGATGTGTTGCTTAAGTCTAAAGACGAATTCTTTTGACCTCGAAAATGATGCTAAACTGTAAATGCAGATCACTTCCAAAGCTTTTCGGAAACATATTATAATAAGAATTCTATGCATCGAGTTAAAAGATATTGCTATCCAAAGTTGCTCATTGAATTTCGATGATAATTTTTGTTTTGATCTCCGCTCCTCCGCATCACAAGCATAATCACTGCTGATCCTTCTCACCTGTGATGTATGTAATAGATTCCAAGTCTATTTATTTACTGAAAACAATAGTACTAATAATAATAGTATCCCATTCACCGAATCTAGCTAGTACAAGTTCCAAGATGGAGAAGAGAAAAGACAATAACTGGTCACCTACCCAATGAATGTACATTAGTTAGATTCTGTATGGATCAATTTTGTGGCTGAAATAAGGGAACATAATGGGGACAAGTTAAGCTCACAAGGACTCTGCTCATGAGCTTTTAGCCTCTCATTAATTCTACATCCTCAACTTGATTTTGAGTGCTTGTGTCGCATCACGTTCAAAGGGCAACAGTCCGATGCTCGTCTCAGTGGGTTGAAGAGGGCGTGATAGATTTGAAAGCATCATTTGGAAATTGGTTCACTTGAACAGTCTAGATGTAATCTTATCCAAAGGCTTCAATTGATAGATCTGTATATTCAAACCTCATATTTTTACTTTTCATTTCACTTAATTTCATAATATACTACTGTTCTAAGCACATAAGAATCCTGGATCCTACATGAAGGTCTAACTAATGATCATTTGTAATACTAGCAAGCAATTCAGAGTTGATTGGTGATACTTCAATACAGTAACAATACAATTAAAACTTTTATTTCAAAAGTTTGAGGTGATCAGCTACATAAATGATACTCTTTCGTTCAATTCTATTAAAGAGCTATTTCCTCCACTAATTTAATCATTCTTATATATCTTTCAATCTTAACGGGTTCTGACCAAATTCTTGTAGGCAATGGCGGAGCTGACGGCAGAGGGTGGTCATGGCCTGCGTAGCTTTTACCAAACAAAGCTGTTATATGTATATGGATTTTTTCCATATTATCCCCCAAATCCTTTTTATTTATAATTAGCCCATCAAATCTTTCATATTTTGAAATTAGTGCCTCAAATCTTCATATTTTTAGATTAGTCCCCCAAAATGTTAAAGTATTTGAAATTAGTCTTTTTGTCACATCGACCATCCAAATTGTTAATCATGGTTAGATAGTTGCTAACCAGGGACAGGTAATTACCAATTTAACAAATCAACCAACATCAACACCAAAATCCATCAAAATATAATTCAAATAGATAGATTTAAGTAAAATATTGCGTAATCTTTCCCCAGTTTGTTCTCCAATGAGGCTTTTTTGGATTCTAACGCAAATGGGTGTAACTACTATTGCACCCAAAGATGACGAAATATTCCTTAAATTTCCTTAAGGCCTCTAGCCATATGAGTGTAACTACTATTGAACCAACCTCTAACCATATGAACTAATTTCATATCACTTTAGGCTTCGTTTGGCAAAGCGTTAAGGAAGAGGGAATTAAGAAGAAGGAATAATGTAGTTAGCCCATCCGATAACCTGAAGGACTAAATTATTAACCCGTTAAATAAGTTTTACTTTAGCCCTTGTGATAATTTTTAGTGTTTGGGAATAACGAGAATTTTGATTATTTTTCTTATAAAGAGAGGGGTTAACTCTTAATCCTTTTAAATAGGAGTATTAGTAAATCGCTCATTTTGAGGGGTTAACTCATGTTAATCCGTCTAGAAGGGTTAGCTTAACCCTTCTACATTTTTTGTGTTTGGCAAACTATAGAGGGTTAGCTCACTTTAGTCTTTGTATAGATTTTTTGTGTTTGGCGGGTTAATTAAGAAGGGGTTAAGTCTCCTTAACCCCTCACTTAACCCGTTGCCAAACAGCACCTAAAAGATTTGGGGGACTAATTCGGAAAAATACTCCTGTATACACATATTTTTATTTAATATTTACATTTCAAGTACAATAGGGAAATGAGGTCTCAATTTCCATGTATTTGTGCATTTAATAGTAGAATTGTGAAATAGCGTTTGTATTTTCATGTGGTTTTATGATTTATAACAGGATTTTGAAATAGGATTCTTCTAATTTCATGAAGTTAAATTAAAAGTAGATATGTGAAATGAACTTTTATTTTCATGTACTTCTGCAATTATTTATGAACATGATAGTTAAAATTGCCTTATTTCTTCTTATTATTTTTTGAAATAAGTTAAATGGTATAATTTATATTGTATTGTTAATTTTTCTGGTCCTTACAAAGATTATAGTTTGTGACTTGTGATTGTGGAAAAACCAACTATAATTTATACATTTTTAAAAAAGAAAACTTTAGAAAATTAAAGCATGTTAGATTCAACGATGGGTGCATATATGTTAAAATTATTTAAGTATTCATGAAAATATTTTTTCTATAACTTTTATTTTAGGTTCTTCTTCAACCTACTTACATATGTGAAAATTTATTATACATTATCAAATTTGATTCATTTTTTATCAATATATATAGTATGATGGTGTATTTTGACTCCCCATAAGAAAATATTCTGGCTCCGCCACTGCGCATGTATTGAGTATTACCTTGACATTATCAAGCGGTTGTAATCATTTTGAGAATCACGGGTACTTTAACGTATATTCTAATGTCTCCAAACAACACGAACACATGTCACGCACGTATTATATATACGTTTCAGAATGACTGAACTAATTATTTTATTTTAAAGAATGGATGCAATCACGGTCATTACAATAATTATTTAATTACTATCTTAAACTGTTTTCAATCATTTTTACCTCTTTTCAATCAAGGGACATGCTTGTTGGGCAACACTGCTCAAGATATTCTGTCTACAAATTCATTAGTAAGCTCAATTAGAGAATGATTAACAAGCATCTTAAAGAAAATGACATCTACTTCGAAACTTAGCACCTGAACTAATAAATTTCCATTATTTCTTGTTGTATATCGTGACTATTAATGAACAGCTAGATTCAACTCTCTTAGGGAATTATACATAATGCAGTCATTACCCCTGAAAAATACTTCTTTACTCAGATAAAAAAGTGTCCAAACATACTTTGTCTATAAATTCACTAGCAAAATCATAGTAATCTAACCTATATATAGGATCTGAAATATTTTGCCATTATTTCTTGTTGACTTGCTAGGGTTCGGCTGGTTAGCAATTATACACAGAATCCAGAAGTAAACTAATAGAGATGCATGTGACGTTGTCTAATTTGTTTTTGATTGCTAGTAACAAAAATATCACGTGATATATAGAAACAAAAATGGCACAAGATGATCATGTTATGTGTACAAAGCAACCAACTACATGGGGCTGGCAAGAATCCTTAGGCGAGATTACACACTACTAATTAATTTCACGTATTTATTTCAATAAGAGGTGTGCTCTATCCGAATATATAAAAGAACATAGTTGTTATATATTGTCATGTATTGGGTGATTATGAGAAAGAGTATTGGGTATTATTTGCGTATAGGCCCAATATTGTGCCAAAATTAAACTCATGCAATTTACCATCCCTCAACTTGAATATATGATGTGTCAGATTTGTAATATATATATAGATATGTTGGGCGCAGAGACACGCACACACGCGTGGAAGCGATATCACCTGAGAGAAGGTCCTGATTATATTCACGAAGAAAATATAATCGCCAACGGGGATTAGCTCACGAAGGAGATAATCGCTGGAGTGGGTGAAATCGACCAAGCGAAGTCACGCCCTTACCCTGAGATTAAGACCAAGCTTAATGTTGAGGGTGGATCTGAGAACCTACAAACAATAGCCAATACACAATAAATAGAAAAGACACGAGATTTACGTAGTTCGACAAACTTGCCTACGTCCACGGGAGGGGTGAGGGGAGATTCAACTATGAAGAAGAACACCGACGACTTGTACAATCCACAAGCTCGTCAAAAGAATAAAAGCTATGATTTTTACCCTAGAGAAATTGACCTCTCTCTTGTCGAATCTCTCCAAGGATTTTTCTCCCTTTTTTTCTCTTTTCTCTCCTTTTTTTCTCCACTTTCTCTATCTATAAATCCTAGGTATAATTCCCTATTTATAGAAATTAATTTAGAACAATTTGTTAACCTAGCCGATGTGGGACTAAAACAAATTGCCTTTTCCTTTCCTTTTTTTTTGTTTTGGTTACTGTAGCGCGGTCCCCACGCACACACACACGTTCACATCACCTTAGTATTTCCTTGAAGCCTAGAATGTTCCATGCCTTCTTAACGTTAGAGGCCCCAATGATTCTTAGAAAAAATCTTCTCCAGCACCACTTGTTGGATGAAGAAGAGGGCTTTGGTATCTTTCTTCTTAGGGTTTTGGTATCTTTTTTTTTATTCTCCTTCTTATTGTTAGATGGAGTTGTAGATGTGGTGGGTTATTCAAACCCATCCTCCACCAAATCCCAAATCTCTTATTCAAACCCATCCTCTACCATGAAAATAAGAATAGAGGGTTGATTGATGTTCATATCCATGTTTGAGGAAGTTGTCCTGGTGGAGCAGCTATCGGTGCAGATTTGGTGGAAGTAGTAAATATCCAAATAAGAATTTTGAAGGTCAAAGAGAGGAAAGGTTCTATGTGAACGGCATTTGCACATGGGTGAGCCGATTCTAAGGGACAGAGGAAGCCCGCGAGAAGGCGCATCGCCGTGCGAGCTCCGAAAGTAAATCAAGTTAAAATTTCCTAGTTGGGACGTGGTGGGCAGACGACAATGTTAGGAAGTCCGGAGAAGCTGGCAAGGTCCTCGAGAAGAATTATCTTTTCTGCTTAACTGTCCACCCGCCCTGGAAAGGGCTCAGTCGGAGGTAGTGTTCAGCGGTTGGGAGAGCACGACATATCACGTGGTGTCCGGTGCACCCTTGATGGCCCTTGAAAATCTGAAGGACTAATTGCCGCTCACTCCCGGTCGTAGTCATAACCGCATTAGATCTTCAAGATAAACCGCCTCTGCTCAATGGAACAATGTAGAAAGAGAAGTCGGCAAAACGGGTCTGTATTGATAGATAGGAGTGCATTTATCAACATCTTATCTTGTGATGTGGACAACTTGGTAAAAAGGTATGAACAGTGTGGATGTATTTTTCAAGGCCCACATGTTTCGTTTATTCCTCTCACTCTTTTCCCATTTCTTTCCTTCCATTCCTTCGTCGCTCATTCCTTGGGATTACTTTTGTTCGACATTCCCATATCCATCTCTTTACATTAGAGATTGTGATGACATCACACTTTCAATTTATATCACTGCAAATAATATATAAATCAACTAGCAACAATACATGCCAGTAAATATTTAGTGAAATGAAATACCGAATTAATACAAATGATAATATAACATTAAATTTTAAAATATCCTATAAATTATAGGAATTACTTTTCATTTCTCATAAGGTTATGTTTAGACAACCTTCTATATGATTTTTTAGAGTTTTTCCAATATTAGTCTCTTAATTCTTTAATATTTTGAATTAGTCCCTATAAATCATTGAAATTGCAATTAGATTCCCAAACTTTAAACTTATTTCAAAGCTAGCCCCAAATCATTAAAACTGCTATTAGTTCCCCTTGTTCTTATAATTTGCTTTCAAATTAGTTCACCCAATTAACAGCAGAAATAGCAATTAGAGGGATTAGTTTGAAACAATTTAAGAGAATTAGCGTCTTACTAGCAATTTCAGGGATCGGCTAATTTCACAATGTGAAAACCTTAAAGGACGATTGTCCAAAAAAATACTTTGTTCAATTTTCACCAAACCAGGTTGCCCTCTCTAACCCATTTTAATAACAGGCGGGGCCCGCATGGAATTTGCAAGAGATAAAGATGCACACATCGCAAAGGTTTAGCTGTGGATTTTAGGTTTAGGTTTGGCCCCGACACTTTTTTCGCTCGCTTTCTGTGGGTTCTGGTGAAGAAAAGAGAAACGAAAGTTTCAATTACCATTTTCCCCTCCAACTCATCTAATTTTTCACCCAATTCTTTTTTCCTTTTGAGAAATGAAAGTTTGAATTACCTTTTTTCTCCAAATAATCTAATACATGGGTAGGATAAAATAACCCACATTTTGAGTGGTCACCGAACACAACTTTAGTCGAGGCAAAAACTATGTTGAGCCAAATTAGGGCACATTAATTGAACAAGTCTTTTTTTTTTCTTTTTTTTAGTCTAATAAGAAGAGATGATCCATAATTAAATTGTGGCTTAGGTCAAAGTAGATTTAAGATGGAGTTGCCAAAGACGGAGTTGCCAAACAGAATTTAGACCCGGTTGTTATTTTATTTTATTGTATTTTATTTTGATAACTAGAGCCAGTTGTTATATTTTGTATGACTCAAATAGTGATTTTGGCTTTAACCTGTAAAACTAAATAAAACTTTATTGAGGTGACTCTCCTTTTTCACTTCAATTTAGGAGGGCTGTATTTTGTAGAGGGCGGAGATCTATTGTCAACTTCGCTAGTGTACAGGTGTAAGTCAAGGCTAATCATCTACCAACACCTCGATTGGATAATTTGTCTCAATGAAGAAAACAAAAATGAAAAATGAAAATTTGAGGGATTATTTGACAGCTTACCTATTAACTTGAATAAGAGTCGTCTGTGGGGTTGACCAAAACAATAAAAAAACATATGTTAAAAAAAATAATGGTTATTAAGTGGGCTATTAATAGAGAATTAATAGACCCTTGGTAAGTTTTTAATATGATTTTTAATAGCTTTTATTTTGTAACTAGTAAGAATTATTTTAAGGCAGATTTGGGATCAAAGCGATGGGTGAAAAAAGCCTCTATATGTTGGACTCTTCCACTGTGAATAGAACACAAAACAAATCCGAAGAAAATATCCTCTTATTGAAACTCCAAAAAATAACCATTCCCAAAGCCAAACAAGCTAACTTAGATAAGGGCTTTGTTGTGTCACCATTTAACCTAAGTGCTAATCCTCTCTATGGAGTCAATACATGTCCCATGTTAACACCAATCACCAGATCAGCTCGCCCTCGCCAAGATGATTCGGATATCATGGACACGCAACCCTTCCTAATGAGGGTCGAGTCGAGATAAGTTCTTACACGAGATCACTATTGGGGGCGACCCCACTCATCCGCACTGCAAGGCTGGGTTGAAAATTTACAAGGCCGACTAAAAAGGCGTTACTTGTCGGCCTAAACCACTTGGCTAGTCGAGCTGCTATCTCGACCACATTGGTCTGTGCCCTCTCGACCTCCTTAGGGGCCAAGTCAGAGTGGAGTTGCTTCTTCAACCTCACTGAGGGCCCTCCCTGAGTTCGAGCAGGCAGAGTAGCTGGCACCATCTCGGTCTCCTCCTAGCCCAGCATCAGCATCGCTGACCTTGCTTCGTCATGCGCAGTTGGAGGAACTGAGAAGATACCGACAACTTGCAGGACCAAATTGTTGAAGAGGTTCTCGCTTCGACAGGAACTAGTATAAGCCCTGATCATGTCAAGCGCAAGCTTCTTATCGCTCGATAGCAGCCCCGGCCTCAGCACATCCTTCTTAGTTTCGGGCCAGCTGGAGCAAGCCAAAATTGAGTCGTCTCTAGAGACCCACATAAACCTCTCCTTCCAATAGTTGTTGGACTCGGGAGCTTTGGAAACAATCTTGTTACCCCCCAAGATTTGGAGGCAGTCATGGTCCTCCTGCTGAATTACCTTCACGCAAATGAGGTGGTTGAGAATTCTCAAAGTCGGTTCGATTCCCAACCAATCGGATGATAATGAACCCCACCAGAGTGGCGATGGAATTTGGCTTTATCTACAACGTTGACACCCCCTGAGCTTCAAAGGCATGGCGAAGGAAAAGGTGCAGCAGCAAGTGCAAACCATACTCCAAGTGTTTGAGATATATCAGAGCCAAGTCGTTGCCATGGTAGAATACTGCCTGCGTACGTGCCAGGGCTGTTAGGGCAAACACTTTAGGGATATCATACTTATCATATAGAGTTTTTAGCAGCGACTGTAGGCGTTGAAAATCGCTTATCAGTGCCCAAATCAGACTCGTGAAGGTTGGTTCGCAACCGACGAACCATCA
>JBAKGM010000200.1:43582008-43604761 GCA_037177215.1 Asparagus racemosus | reverse complement strand
TGATCTTCTCTTCTTTTGTAAATCGGGATTTCCGATTAGAGAGAGAGTTTGTGAGAAAAGAGAGTGGTTGTATTTCTGTCTTCATTAAAAGATTCAATACATCTTATTCCTTTCTTCTTATCTTCCTTTTTAATTTTTCCGACAAACAGTATAACTAATATAAAACTATCTATTCTTACAATAAGGAACCTGTTGTGATTAGATTGATCAGACAAGTACATAAAATACTAGCACAAAATATTTTCATCATCAAGAGAAAACTCTTTTTAATCGTTCACCTAGTAACATTAGGATGTTCTCAAGTTGGTCCTACATACTTTCTTTATCTATTTGCTCCAGATTTAATTTTCTGCAAAACAATTCCACTTGATTTGGGCTTCATTTGCTTGAATGGGTCTATGCGGAAATCAAAGTACTAAACAATACTGCTCAAGGGAAGTGGTGTCACGTGACAACACTTTATTGGGTATGGATTTGCCCCTACAATGAATGTCTAACCTTATCTATGTTTTAGTTGCACATTGAACCGATTTACTTCAACATTAAGAATTATGTTTCCATTTTAATGCATTTGTTCAAAGTTTGTTCTCCACGTTGTCTCCTTTACACCTCACGTTTTTATTAGTTCGATTTTAAAAATGTTAGTTGAGGAGTAAATAGGTCTTTTTTGATCTTATACCAAACAATAAATAGTTCCTGGACTCTAATAACACATCCTATCTCCCTTTCTTTAGTCAGAAAATCTCACTATTTCATTTTAAAGGACTGACTAGTTCCCCTTAATCCCCTCAAAAAATTGAACCAAACAATTCACTATTTTATTTTAAAATATAAATCCTTCTTACCTCAAAATAATATCCAAGCCAAACATGATCTAAGTTTTAATTTCTAAATTATTATAATTGTTAATTTGTTCTTCAAATTTTCCTTCTTTTTTTTTTTAATTTTACCCTCTTACCAAATTAACCGTTAGAACTTAGTAGGCTTTGGTTAAAGTTATCGTTATTAACTTGATATTAAATGTTTTAGGAGAGAAACATCAGCCCTCTCAAAACTTTTTGATCCTTCAAAATTTTGTCGCTTGTCTCTTGTTATTTGCTTCTTGTTCAAACTTTTGACAAAGAAATCATGTATATTGTTGGAGGTACCCGATGACATCTAATTGTCATTGAATCTCGGGGCATCCCATTAGCCATTCAACACGCAAACAAGGAGTTCAAACAAGCATTCAAATTCAAATTAATAGTATTCTTTTTGTTCTATCCATTTGAGCATAATGTTTTTTTAAAAAGAAAACTCCATAAATATACTCCTTAATTTTTTGTACTGAACTTGACATTTGACTAATATTTGAATTGAACTTTCCTTGGTACGTCAACTATATCGGTGCACGTGACACGTGCATGACACAAAAGGATGATGAGTGCCGTAGTCCAATTGTCATGAAATAAATGATTTGTTATATTTTGTGTGAGTGCATTTTCAAATTATTTTTCCAAGTGCAGGGATATCTCAGTAGTTTTTTGTGTAAGAGCATTTGCTTAAATTTTCAAGTGTAAGGTATTTTGGGTATTTTAAAATTGTCGCTCACGCAAACTAAAGAGGAGCTTCTCTTAATATATAGAAAGTATAAGTATATAAATAGATGTGGTTTTAATTTTGGGTTTTTACATGAAAACCACCTAAACGTTTTCCCAAATTGATGGTTACCACCTACATTTTATTTTTTTGTTGAATACCACCTTAACTTTCTTACATGCTTTCAATGGCACACCAATCTTTGTTTTCAGCCTAAAAATTGTGTGACCTGACCAAAATACCCTCCAACCCCTCACGTGTAAAACACGTGCCCCCATTAACTCACCCTAACCTAACCCCAGGTAACAGAAGGCACATGAATCTCACGTGCGTTCTCTTCATCCCCTTCCCGACTTAAACCCAATCTCACTCTGACATTAAACCCCCTCTCCTCTTCTGAATCTTTGTTCCCTAAACCCCCTCTCCTCCTCTTCTTCTTCCTTAAACCTCATCTTCGTTCTTGGCTACTTTTTCCAAGTATTTTTGAGTGATAATTCACTTATCACTAATCACTGGCTACTGAATATTCAACAGGTTCTTCTTCATATTCTAATGGAAGATCCATGGACGTTTTGTGCAAATACAAACAGAGGGCTTCAATGCTAACTTCAAAGACTGAAGCTAACCCAGTGAGAAGATTTTTCACTTGTCATTTCTCAAGTCCTTCAATTTGTGATAAGAGATGTAATTTTTTTATGTGGTATGATGGTGAGATTGTTGGGAGGCCAAGGGAAATGATGAATAGGCTAATTGTTGAGAAGAAGAAATTAAAAGAAGAGCTTCTAGGGATGAGTAAGAAGATGGAGGAGATGGAAGATGATCTGAAGGAGCTTGCAAATGAAAATAATCAACTGAAAAATTGAGAATCTTTCAATGAAGATGGAGATGCAAGAGATTAGTAGTAGAAATCCAAAATATTTTTTTGCATCTATTGTAATTGTTGTAATTGTGTTGCTTATGTTTATGATAGGTGATAAAGATTAGAATGTAACTGTGTATTGTCATGGAAAATACAACTTTGTATAAAGAAAAAGTTTGATGTTTTTTGTATTTGCTTATGTTTGTAATTGTGATTGATGCTTTTCATCACAATTTAATGTGTTTATGCATGTTAGAGGTAGAAACATATACAGAGCAGATGATCACAGATTTGACATTTCATCGTTACCACCTGAACTTTTATATTTGTTATGGTTATCACCTTACAAAACACAAGTTGATATGTATACCACCTTACCTTTATAAACCTTTGACATGAACCACCTATTATGTTAAGAAATTCACAATTACCACCAAAATTTTGAAATATGTACCAAGCATAAACCACACATGAGACATTAGCTACAGAAAATAGAACTCAAATCACAAACCTACCATAATAATTGAAATATATGCATCATTGTGTAGAATGTCATAATCATACTGCATTATATATACAAACCATCTAAACACTTAATTGTTTTCGTGGATACCACATTTACTATTAACAATCAGTACATATACCACCTTTCAAGTTCAGGTATATCACAGATACCACCTATAGTTTATAAAATGTGGCTTAAACATTTACACATGCCACCATAAGTTTCTAAAATCATAGATAACCAAAATTTTCTTAAAAACTAAAGGAATCAAGGCCTCCATGCATGCTTTGCTGCATTTTTCCCCTTGTTGCATTTGTTGTGCTGCCTTCCTCACTTTATGTCACAGAAATGCAAACATTACCTCTTACTGCATTTGGTGTTGCTTTTGCTAGAGTTGGTGAGTAAACTGATGTGTAGTCTTGTGTGGGTGTAAATACTTGTTAGAGATTGGTGGTTATCATAGAGGGAATCTATAATTAAGACAAGAAAAAAATAAGGTATCATCAAGATAGATGCTTATTAGGTACATGATTGGATTTATTTACCTGACCACTGTCTTGAGTAGCTCCTATATTGGATGGTTGTGGCCTCTCATGGCTAGTACCCTATACAATGAAGATAGATACCTATTGTTGTCAAATCCAAGTTTAAAAAAAATGGAGAGTATACACAAAATGAAATACATGTGAGATATCATGTGAAAATGAGGCCTATAAACACACATGACAATATTTACTCACATGACCACCTTCGTGAGGAGCTCCTGTGTTGGATTGTTGTGGTCTCTCTTGGCTAGTACCCTATATCATGAAGATAGATACCTATTATTGTCAACTTACAGTTTTGAAAAAAAATTGGTTGAAAATACATAAATATTAGAGATAACAACTTAACTTCTCATAACATGCATAGACAACACCATAATATGTATAGATAACACCTTAACTTTTCATAACATGATAGATAACACCTTAACATTTTCCAGTTTATGCATATAACACCTTACTTTTTTTTCTAATTTATGCATATAACACCTTAACTTTCTCCAGTTTATGCAGATAACACCTTAACTTTTCCCAATTTATATATTTACCACCTTAATAATAGTTTTCTATCCAATACATGTAATCAATTATACAATTTAGAATATTAGAAATATTACCTTAATAGTAGTTTTCAAAAAATTAGTTGAAAATACACAAATATTAGAGACATAACCCTTGAGATAACTTTTTTGGTCTACCCCCTTTCTTAGGTGGAGCTTTAGCTTAGATTTTTGCAAGTCTTCTTGTTGTGCCCCTTTTGTCCATAATTCCTATATCTACTTTGTAACTTCTTCCTTTTCACTTTTTGGGTGGATGAGCTTGCTCTCCAATCTCTCTTCTTCTTCTTTTCTTTGACCTACCTGACATAATTCTTGTTTGAGGAGGGTCTGGTTTAGGATATCCTGTCTTGGGCCATTGCTTCATGCTAGAGAGATGTGAGATATTCATGGCATAAGCTAGAATATAGGTCTCCTTTGTATATGCCTCATGTACAAAATCTTCAACAGACATTCTAATTTTAATCAGAGCTGCAACTCCATGTATGCAAGGTAAGCCACTGAGTTGCCATTTGTTACATCCACATCTTTTTGCCCCCAAATCCACTATGTAGGTATCATCTTCTTTATATTTCACTTCAAATTTGCCACTTTTTGCAAAGTCAGTCTTACAGTGTCTAACCTCACACTTGACAAATTCCAGTTTAACAAATGCCTTTGGCACTAGAAGCCACTCCATGTTCGCAGTGCTCTCTTGTTTGGGAATGAACCTCTTCATAAGCATCCTCCTAATGAGCTCCATACATGTGAGAATTGGTTTGTCCTTTGCTTGAAGAATCAATTTCTTGAATGACTCACACATATTATTCAACAAGCAATCTGACTTGGTGCTTTCCTTGAATGCATGCAAGCTCCAATGTGAAGGATCTTTAGCCATAAGATAGTTGTAAGCACCCTCATCCATGTACTTGATAATTTTCATTGCCTCATCAAAATCAATCTTTGTAGAAGCCCTACAAGCTCTCCACATAGCATATTTGAAAGACATCCTAGCATATATTTGTTTGAAGTTGGCATATATATGCCTACAACAAAATCTAACCTCAATAGCAGGTACTATTGTCCTCAAAGCTTCAATTAACCCCTACACAAACAATAAAAGTTAGAATGTACTAGCATAACGTTGGAGAATATGCAAATGTGTCACACATAAAGTTACAAATACAATATACAGTTTCTATTATTAACACCTTAACTTCTCATAACATGTACAAATAACACATTAACTTTTTCTAGTTTATGCAAATAACACCTTAAGTTTTTCCAGTTTATGCATATAACACCTTAACTTTGTTATGCAGATAACACCTTAATGTTTACCAGTTTATATATTTACTACCTGAATAGTTGGTTTCTATCAAATACATGTAATCAATTATACAAGTTAGAGTAATAGAAACATTACCTTTTTCCTATCTAACATGAAAGACCACCCATGTTGCTCCACTAGACCCAAATCAACAATTAGTTGGTCAATAAACTGATACCGAGTTTCTTTATTCTCCACTTCAACTACTGCATAGGCAATAGGGTAGATATTGCCATTGCCATCCTTTCCCATAGAACTCAAGATTTGGCATGTATAAGCACCTTTCAAATGGCAGCCATCAAGGCCAATAAGTGGCCTACAACCTTTCTTGAACCCTTCTTTGCATGCAATCAAACATACATATAGTCTCTGGAAAAGTAGTGCTGGGTTCCTATTAATATCATCTATTCTAACCAAAGCTTTGCTCCCTAGATTTGTCCTCGCAGTTTTAGCTGCATAGTCTTATACTCTCTTGTATTGAACACTTGCAACACCATAAGCTTCACAAAGGCAAGCTGCCTTACTCTAAATGCAATAGGAGCATCAATGTTAACCATATAGTCTCTATTAACCTCTGAAATGAACAATAGACATCTTCCAATCAGGATTATCTTTCCACTTTGTTAGATATCTTATAGCTAACCACTCAGATAAGACTTTGGAGTTTTTGTCTCTGAAACCACCACAATTGTCATGCTTGAGGCTCATAGATCTGATTTAAAATGTGGCTTCATCATTCATTCTCACAACATAAACTTTAAACTTGCAACATCTTGGCAATTGTTGGGATATTTCGGCCTCCTACCATGCTTGAATAGGCCTTCACACTTACATCGATACGTGCAATAAATGGAGACCCTCTTGCTATCATTGTGCAAGTAGTAAAAATCATAACCTTTTTGTATTGCATGCAACTTAAGAGCTCTTATTAAGACCTTATTGGTAGAAAATTTCAAACCCAATACCAAGTCAACAGAGTTGTCAAAATCTTTATCCTCATTGAATTCTAGATGTTAGACTTCCTCATCATTAGAGCCTTGTAAACTCACCAACTCTTCAGTCTCACCATCTGATTGTTCATCCACCTGAGGTATATCATCAAACATCTCATTCATGTTCACCTTAGTTGTTTGTTGTGATGTAGCCTCTACTTCTTCCACTAACTCAACATCCTCAGCATCAGCATCATCGTAGTCACCATCACTAAGTACAAACTCAGAATCCTCATCCTCATTCTCCACATTTACATCCAAAGCCCCTCTTTGCCATCAATTTTAGCTTCCTCAGTAGCCTTATTTTCATCACCTGATCCTTCATCAGCACCTTCATCATCATGTTCATCATCATCGCCATCACTAGTCCCATTGTCTTCATCATCATCACTAGCCCCATTGTCTTCGTCAACGCCCTACACAAAAAATTATAACTTTCAGAAACCATATTACATTTAAAAAGTTTATATAGATAACACCTCTACTAAAACTATGTTCTATAGTTAACACCTAAAATCAATTTATGTTATACAGTTACCACCTATAATCAAGATGTGTTATATCAATACAACCTACAATGAAGTTAAGTTATACATATACCACCTGAAATCATCATATGTTATACAGATACCACCTAATAACATTACAGTTTATATATATACCACTTAATATCAACTCATGGAGTATAATCAACTTTAACAACAACATTTATGTGTCAAAATATACAAATATAGAATAGTATACCTCATTAGCTTCATGTTGAGCTTCCTTAATTGCCTCATTGTCTTCATTGTCTTCATTCACAACCTTTACATAGAAATACAACTACCATCAGTATATAGGAGAATAAGTCTCAGTATTTAGGAGAGTACTTAAGGACAAATACAATATGCTATTGGAGAGTATACCTCATTCTCATCATGTTTAGCTTCATCAGTGCCTTGAGTAGTAACCTCTATATTTGCATTGCTTGGGCTTGCCTCAGATGTAGTAGCATTATCCTCATTTGGTGGTTCATTACGTGCTCCCTCTCTAAGATCATTACGTGCTCCCTCTCTAAGATCAATATCAACTTCATCAGTATATTCTTCAACACCATGCATAGCATAAACATCAATTCTCTTGCTTCTTCCAAGAGAAGCAACCATCTCATTGATGCCTCTATCACGAGTAATTTTTCTAATTTCTTATGCTAAATTTTTTCCAGAAATCTTATAGAAGAGTTTTTGCCACACTACTCAAACTATAGTTCAATTGATTTGTTAGGATAGCCTTTAGCTCCCACTCCGACATTTCATCAACAATGTGATTATGTTTAGTGAAAACTTTACCACCTACATACTTCAATGATCCCCTATTCTTTTCAAACCTCCCCCCATGATGATGCTCTACGGCCATAAATTCATACATCCTGAAATCAAAAGTGAAATTACCTTAAACACCCCTGTTTACTTATCTTAATTTAATCAATGTATAAATTGAAATACCACTTCAATAAACTAAATAGCAAATCATTAACCTATACTTTGACATGCTTTGCATTTAAATACCCTCATTTAGTAAATGTGGTGCTATTTAACTCAAATTACAAAATTATTAAAAATTCACAAATAATTAAGCATCACAATGTACAATTAAGTTAATCATAACAATCAAAGTTTTAACATGTTGTAGATCAGCACAATGACCAATTTGCCAATAATTACTCAACATATAACCAGACATTAAACAACTATTTTCATTTTACAGAATTATATAAGAAACCAACTTGTCCAATTTAACTCATTATTTGTTCATTTGTCAAAGCCCTAATCAACCCTAACCCTAAAAATGCACGGTAAAAATCAAATTACACAACTACAATCTACTAGAACCTAATTCAAGTTCTCACCCCAAACAAACCACATGCAATTGCAAAATTTAAAGTTACATTACCTTCACTTGAAGACTCAAACCAACCACACTCGACAGTCCCAACCCTAATCCTTTTCCAGATGACGGAGTTGGTGCCTAACCTCCGTACAAGCACGACGATCAGACCCCGCACCTAAATTGAAAGAATTTTCTATTTTTTCCTTGAATATGACGGGTGCGAGATGGGGGAGAGAGCGCGCTCGGACAGTGAATGGCGATTTTTTTTGCGAGCATTTAGTGCGGAGGTGGCAGATGTGGGGATCACATGTCTGTTTTGGGGCGGGGACTAAATGTTAACCAGAGTTAATGGGGGTGAGTTAATGGGGGGGCACGTGTTTTACACGTGAGGGGTTGGAGGATATTTTGGTTAGGTCACACAGCTTTTAGGCTGAAAACAAAGATTGGTGTGATATTGAAAGCATGTAAGCAATTTAAGGTGGTATTCGTCAAACAAATAAAATATAGGTGGTAACCATCAATTTGTGAAAAAGTTTAGGTGGTTTTCATGTAAAAACCCTTAAACTTTCATGGGAAATGCAAAAAATAATAATTTTGCAATTGCAGCACGTTGCTATGAAAGTCCTTTGTAAATGGTAAAAGTTAAACGTGAAGAGTCGGAAACTTTATAGGGAGCATAATGCAATTTATCCCATGAGCTAAAACCCCGTGAAGGCCTGAGCTATTTTCCCCCGGGACTCCTGGACTCCGACAAATTGGGGGATGACGACGACAATGAGCGCGCTCAAAAACCTAGAGCAGCTCCAGATCCGCATCCTCAACCGAATCACGAATCTCGAGCTCTCCGTCCAATCTCGAAACCTCTCCTCTCCCTCGATCTCCGCCGGCCGCTCGGCCGACGACGACGACGACGGGGGCGAGTCGGCGACGGCGTCTCGACTGTCGGGCATCCTGAGTTCCCTCGGCTCCAAAGACTTCGTCTTCAAGGGAGTCGCCTCGGACTACTACGATCGGAGCATCGAGGAGCGGAGGGAGATCCTGGGGGCTGCCTCCGTTGACCATCTCTGCAAGAGCATCGTGCTTGTGAGTTTCTTCTCTCTCTCTCTCTCTCTCTCTCTCTCTCTCTCTCTGTCTGTCTCTTTCGGGCATTTCATCGAACATCATTGATTATTTGGAGCAGAAGAAAGCAAACAACTTCAAAATTGCTTATTATAAATGCTCCATAGGATAGGTGGAATGTGGAGAAAACACAACAAACAATTTCTTTAATCATATTTGATCCGAGTCATTTGAAATTTTTCATACACAGTGCTTGCGGCCTATTTGGTTCACACTTGTTCAGGCTTAATTTCAAAAAGGTTTCATGACATGTTTACGACCAATGGGGAGGAGACAAAAAGAATAGCTCTTTAATTTTTTGTTAACCTAATTTCATTAGGTTCTAAGTTCTATCTGGAAATAAGAACCAAAACACATATTAGGAAATTTTAAGACTTGTCTTAGAAAGTGGCCCGACCTATAATCTCGCTGCTGCAGGAGAGTAGCTCCATGGTTCAGATTAGGCTAAATTACCAGATTGGCCTATAAAGTAACACCCCTATACCAACACTTACACCAATAAGGCATGAAAACTGATGCTGGCGACAACGACACCTAAAGTGACGTACTTAACCAATAAGGTCTACTCCGGTCACTGTATTTTGGATTTGAGCGGAAAAATAAACAATTTGTTTTTAGTTTTTTCAATTTCCCAGCCATTTGCTTTTGACTCTTATTTTCTCTCTATTTTCTCTTTAGTTTTTTTCAGTGGTTTTGGTGAGTGATTTTATCTTGCTGGTTAGGCTGATGGACAATATACAGGGTGGTTGGAGGGTTAAATGGGGAATTGTGACTATCTAATCAATGTTGTAAACCATCCCATTTATGTAGAGATGGTTCATAAGATCCCTATTGTTTTATGACTCCACTCTCTTTTAGCGCGCACGTGAAAATTCAGGAGCAATTTTGGTAATGGTGTTTCTTTGGGTTTTATCGGTATTCAACAACAAAAAACTCTTTATCCCCAAATTTTGAGGCTGGCTACATTTATCTGACTCTTCCATCAACTTTATTTGAGTTATCTCCTCTCTTAAGTTAAATGTTCATATGTGTATTAAGCTATTTTTTATATTGGCTACCTAACGCAAGCCTCCTTATCCTAACTTAAGAAAGGCAGTAATGGCAATAAAACAAACTAAAACACCGATGAAGCTAAGAGGATGGCGTCAAAAGTTCAGAGGAGGTCCCTCATGTATTGGTCAAATATAAATTAGGATTTTAATGTTTGGAAGTCATCAATTGGGGGGGGGGCTACTGTTACCTCTGTCATCAACAAAGATCTTTTTTTGCAAACTTTTGTAAATCTTGCTGATGTAACGATGACGTGGCTCTGCCATCAGCAAAAAAGTTAGTGAAAGCCAAGTTTGTTTTGCCACATCAACAAAAAGTTAGTGAAATCCTAAGTGTGTATTGAACTTGGACTTTCCCTAATTTTTTTGCTAAATATGATTGTGACATGGCATGGTCACATCATCACAATGTCAGCAAGATTCAATGAAAGTTTGTAAAAAGGATCTCGATTGATGACGGAGGTAACATTAAGAACCCCCAACTAATGGCTTTCAAACATTAAAACTCCAATTATATTTACCCAACACAACAGTGACCTCTATTGAAGTTTTGTCAATGATGGCCTAGTGCACGCTCCCACTATTGTGTACTTAGGAGACGAACTTACCCATATGTGCATAGTGACTGTTTCCAAGGCTTGAACCCATGACCTCCAAGTCACAAGACTGTAAGCTAATCGTTGCGCCAAGACTCACCCTCCAAAAAGATGGGTGCAACACGAGTACTTTTATCGAGATGCACTTTTTAAATTATAGATATTTTTACTTTTATTACAAATAATCATACTTGTTAATTTACTTTAAAAAATTTCTACTTATTCCAATCTCCAATGAAAATATTTCCTATGTTCAAATTCCATTGTTTTGAGTTTGGAAAAGACTCTAAACTTTAGAGTATCAAATTGTCAAATTAATGTCAACTCTAATTAGGTGGTAATTGGGGGATCTAATTCTCCCAATCCTGATTGATCATTTTAATTTAGAGGGAAGAGATTACGCTATGTAAGATTTTCACTATTAGAAGAGTGGTTTTCAAAATGGTGGCTTACATGACAATCGTGATAAAACCACTATTTTCAAAACCACTTGCAATAATGGAAATTCTACGTGGCTTAACCACATCGCTCTAAATTAGAATGGATGATCAGGATTGAGAGAATTGGATCCTCTCCAATTACCACCTAATTGCAGAGGATCTGAATCCAAACATATTTGGTATAAAATTGTTAAAATAAGACTGTTAAGGTATCAAAGTAAAAAGAGAGTGCAAGATTGGGAAAAACTAAGTGCAAATGGCTCCTAACTATTTCCCTCAACCTCCAAGGACTCTACAAATTAGGGACGCTGACGATGAGTGTGCTAAAAAAACCTTGCGTAGCTCCAAATTTCGCCCCCTTAACGGAATCGTGAATCTTGAGCTCTTCCAATCTGGAAACCTCTCTTCTTGATCTTCGATCACCTCTCTGCTGCCGCTGACGGAGGCGAGTCGGTGGCGGCGACAATGTCTCGCCTCTCGGGGATCCTGAGGTCTCTTGGCGCCAAAGATTTTGTCTTTAAGAGAGTTGCCTCCAATTACTACGAGCTTCAAGGAGAGGAGGGGGATCCTGGGGGCTACCTCCGTTGATCATCTCTGCAAGAGCATCATGCTTGTAAGTTTCTTCTCTCTCTTCGGTATTTTATTGAACATGTTTCGGTAACTTTAAGAAGAAGGAAACAATTTTATGTTAGCTAATTGTAGGCTAAATTAACCGATTGATAGCATCTTTAGCTAATGTTTGTGCTTATGATAAGTATTGGGCTTTGGGATAACTGGGATGATATCCTTTATTACATTGAGGTGTTTATATACAAAACTAGGGGGAGTAGATCTAGTATCCCAAGTAATAATAGGCTTAAAGAAATGAATACAAGAGTGCCTAGCTACAATATTTAACACCCCCTTTCAAACTGTATTTGAGCTTGGCCCAGAGAGCCTATCTAAGGGTGCTTGGCCCAGAGACTTGGCCAGAGGGATGTTGGTTTGGAGAGCCTGCCAGAGGGGCTCGGAGAGCTGGTCGGTGGGGTGCTTGGCTTGGAGAGCCGGCTGGTGGGGTGCTTGGTTTGGAGAGTTGGCCGATGGGGTGCTTGGCCAGAGGGGGAAGCTAGTTTGAGGGCGATGCTTCGTGAGGACCAGTGGCGAAGTCGCGGAGATAGGATTTTTTTCTGAGGGGAGCCAAATATAACCATCATAGAATACATTAATAAAAAAGCTATCAAATATGACAATTGATTAAAAAAAAATATAAAGGTATAAGAAATAAGAACTTAGTATAGTTTTTGTGATAATGTTTATTTCAAACAATTTCTTTATTTGAAAAATTTAAATCGTATTTATAACAAATGTAGTTTTTTCGTTAGTGTTTGAAAAGAGATTTAACTTTATAAAATTAAGGAGTCCTCCCAAAATTTTGCCTATAAGATCGAAGAGAAAATTCTATCGTACAGTTATAAGACCATCAATGCTTTATGGATTTGAATGTTAAGCAGTTGGGAAAAAAACTTGTTCAAAAAATTTAGTAATAGAGATGAGAATGTTACAATGGTCTTGTGGTACATACTAAATGATAAGATAAAAATGAGTGTATTGGAAGGGGATTAGATGTTGCTTCTATTGATGATAAAAATAGAGAGAATTGATTGAGATGATTTGGTCTTGTACAAAGGAGGCTTCTTCGTGTAGCAATTAGGAAAAGTGATAAAAGCGTATTTAATAGAGCAAAGAGATCTAGTAGTAGACTAAAAGAACTTGATTAGAAATAATTAAGAAAAATGGGATAATAATTAACTTAATGAAAGAGATGACCAAAATAGAATCTAAGGGAAGAATATGATTCATGTAGCTCATCCCAAAATTTTGAGATAAAAGCTTTGTTCTTGTTGTTATGCCCATTTTTGCCATCTACCAGTTTCAGAATCTTTCCAAATAACATATCTTCATTCAAAATTTAAATGGTTAACTACCCAAATCTTTTATAAACAAAAATATCTTCTTTTAGAACTGAAAAGCAGAAAGCATATTTTCGAATATTTTTAGGTTTCTGAACATACATAATTAGGTAACCATAAATTCTCAAGAACATCAGAATTTCTTTTAAAAAATTTTATCGGCATGTGAATGAAAGCATGAGAACTCCCCGTAAACTACAATTAAAAAGCATGAGAACTAAAGCATGATAATTATTAAGCCCAACAACATTCATTGTAATATTGAGGAATAGCTCAATGACATTTATTGTAACATTCAAGAAATAGTCTAATGGAATCCACTGTAAATTTGGAAGTTAATTTGTTAGATTTAGATGGATTTTTTAATCTACTGTCTTTAGAGAGTCACCTAATTATCTACCTAATGCTAATAGTTTTTTTCCAAAAATTTTAGGAGGGCTATGGCCATCCCTAGCCCCCCTTTCCTTTGCCATTGGTGAGGACCGATGGTGGTTGCTGATGGAGTCAGCTCATCAACGAGGCGGAGGTCGCTGTGGGAGGCGGTGAGTCCTGTTTGACATCATAGTGTCATATATATCTCTGGCATTCCGTCAAACACCTTGTGCGAAGTGCGAACCATTATCAATGGGCATCAAACAACTATCGAAGATGAGGATGGTTGTAACGATCATTGTTAGCTGCGGAGTAGATGAGGATGAGGGAGGTGATGATAGCCACTAGAGATGGGTAAGGGGTGTGGCAAGGCCTCCGTAGGAGTCTTGGTGAGTTTGCGGGTTGGTCAAGTGGCTGTGTGTGAGTTGGCTAGGTGGAACTTGGTTGAAGAATTTATTAGAACAGTTACCATGCATCGAAGAACATGGAAGATGATTGAGGAATATAGTTGTAAGAGGATTGCTATCGGCAGCAGGAGAGTTGAGGGCAAGATGGTAGTTAAGATCTGATGATTGTTTGCAGATATCAAGTAAGGGGATTGCTATTGAGGATTTGTGAGGTTGCTGCAAGAGTTTTCGGAGCGTTGTAGTGTTTTTTGGCTGTTGGAGGGGTGATTTTTGGAGCTACTATAGTGGTGAATTTTGAGGGTGGTCGGGGTTGGAATGGCCTATTTTAGTAGGTAGAGGTGGTGGTTGTGGGTGAGGGCTCAGCAACAAGTGGCAGTGTTGTGGCGTTGGTGTTTGGTTTTGTGGTTGGGGGTAGTGTGCGGGCAGAGTTGGTAGGGGTGAGGAGTTGTTGAGAGGTTGTGTTGCAGGTAGAGGTGATCTTGCGGGTCTCCAGATTGTAGGGCATCAGCGGTGGTCAAGTTGTCAGGGAGGGAGGATCTCTGCGATGGCCTTCACTGTTGGCTGCTCGATCGCTAAGACATTTCATCGAAAAGTTGGTGGTTAAAAGATTTAATGAGGGTTTTGGGGTAGGCGGTGAGGAGATCTCTCGGGCAAAATCTTATGGGAGCAATGTGGCTGAACGGAGACTAGGAAGAGTGTTGAACTAATATGCTTCAGTGTTAAAGTGGCGTTGCAAGGGTTCGATCGTAGTAGGAAATGGAGTGCAAAGGTGGTTGGGTATTATGTATGATTTGGAGTACGTGATTGATTGTTGTGTGTGGTGCCTGTTGGTGAGGGATTGAATAGGCATAGTACTGGTAAGTCTTGCTGCTGGCCGTAGTTGGGATAACTGGAGTAGGGCCACGAGCAGGGTCACGGATAGGGATGGCTAGAGTCTTGCTAGGCGGGGGTTGGGTTGTGCTGGTGGCTGTGGTCAAAGCTAGTGTTGAAGCCGCCGAGGGAAAGCACGTAGATGAAGTTTGCCGCGAAACCCCCTTGGTAGCATCGAGGTCGAGGAAGAAGGAATTGGCTTCTCTGGGATGAAGAAGATGGCCCTGATACAATGATAAGTATTGAGCTTTGAGAGAAATGAGATGATATTCTTTATTGATTGAAGATACAAGACTAGGAGTAGTAGATCTAGTATCCCAAACAATATGGGACTAAAAGAAAGGAATACAAGAGTGCCTAACTACATATTTAATAGCGTGAATACGGATATCGAACAATAACAACAAAACCATTAGATAAGTCATATCTAAGGGTAATTAGTATGCAGGGAGAAGTGCATGTTTCTTTTATGCATTTTTGTTCATTGGGAATGTGTATTTTTGACTTCAATTGAATTGCTGAAATGTGGAGAAACCACCAAACACTATAAGGATATTCCGATTGGTCAAAGAAAGCAAATACAATTGGGTGTCTTATGTGCGCGTGTAGTAGTGTGCGTGCGTGCGGGTGTGCGTGTGCGAGTATGGTTGCGTGTGAATTGGATATCATTGAATAATTGAGTCATGAATGAGCTTTAGTTTCAGTTATTATTGTATCAAAAGAAGTAATTTTCACAAATGTATCAGCGAAATGATTGAGAAGGATGGTTCAGCAGCTTTTTGTCAAATGTACTTATGTTTTATTGCTAGTACATGCATGATCTATCATCAAAAGAAGGTAGGAAAGTCTAATTGAAATGCATATTTTCGTTTGGTGATTATAACTTACTTTAGATTTATGTGTAGGGCGTGAGGGAGTTGGACGCACACGATGTGCATGCCTCCTCCCACATTGTGATGGTTAGAGCCACAATCAAAGAAACTACAAAGGCAGTTTATTTCATGAGTAAAAAACAACCAAAAGTTACATCTGTATAATATAAGATATACATCCTCCCGTGAATGCATAAGAATGAAAAAGAAAATAGATAAAAAACAATAAACACCATGGCCAAAACTTGAGAGTTAGAGTGAGACACTTGAGTTGTGGGTTGTATCTTCGTCTTCTCTCGGTAATCAAGGATCCGACAGCGAACGTAAGGGGTCACGGGAATCTGGTCAGCAGTAAAGATCTTGACATTGCATTGAATCAATAAGATATTCTAAACTCTGAGTTTCCGTTTCGATGAAATTTATGTAAATCTTACAGCATGCTTACGTCCGAGTCTGTGCAACTATCAATGTCCTGGTTTATAGTTGGGTCAGCAATACTTAGCTCGACAGATCCATAACCCTGAAAATACTATCCCTTTATTTTGTGGAGACACAAATAACAATCCATAATATCTGTCTTGACAAAAATATAAATCAAGAATCAGGTACAATTTGGTATATTTATACTCTCATTGATCTTGGTCTATCAATGAAGCTCTCTGTAACTCTATGGGCCATGGATCAAAAGATCCTAAATCAGAATCATCGGACTGCTCTATAAGTAATGCACAAGGTTGCATACCTGTTTTGCAGCCGGTAAATATACTTCTTCCTGACACGACATTATAAAGACAGCCTATACAACTTCCTGAATGGCCTAAAACAGAATTACACTTAACCAAGACAGGATGGCTTCCTCTCGAAATCTCTATCCATTGCAGGTATGACTGGTTCCCCATGCTTGCAACCTACTAATACAATAACCTCCATATAACCAGCAGTTACCATTATGTCCTCCAGACCTGGCAATCATGATCGCATCTGCCACCACTGCATTAACTCCATTAGTATTGCACTGCACAAACCAGGAAGAGCTATATTCTTTAAGTAAAGCTGAAGGCCAACATACTTTGTAACATCAGAGACAGGTTAGTCCATAACTAAATCCAAAATTTTTTAATCTGATTGTAGCCCTAAAATTCACCATCTAAAACATGTCAAAAGTTTATGTGTTCCTTAAGTGAGGGTGAATATTAGCTCTTACTGTATGCCTTGAAATAACTATCGGCATCTTGACTAATTATTGTTGGATGAGGTTGGTGTATGAGCTAGTGTTATCAAAGGCGTGCGGCTAATTGCGCCTCATGCGCCTAGTGATGTGGGGTGGTGGGAAAGTTCCACACATCTTATGCAACAATGCCTTTTTGCACCTTGCAAGAGCCCTACACGGAAGCACTTTGTATAGGGCGGAGACAAGGCATGGCTTCATATATTTTTGTGCTTTAACATTTTAATCAAGTCTTTATAATGAGTAGCTCATATCCTAAAAAAAACATAAACCCATTGGGCCTTTTAATAGCCCGATTGAGGACTCTAACTCGTTCTCTTTTACTATTTGATTTTGCTTCGATACTACTATTGGTTTGACTTTTGATTAGGAAAATTATGATCTTCGCTACTTGTTGGGTGTGTTACCATTGTGAATTAAAATCTTATACTGTAATTTGGGTGTAGATTGATTTATCTTAACATATTTATGTGAAAATTCATGAACATGTTCTTTTGTGCTTGATTATTTATCTTGAAAAATTATGTGTGCCGTGTGCGTCTCGCTTCACTTGGGCACGTGCATCACATTGCGCCTTGCGCATAAGCGCATAAAGGGACTTTGCCCGCCACATTGCGCCTCGCACATTGATGACACTGGTGTGAGCCCAATAAACGTTTTTCACTTGTATCACATCCTTTATGTATTAGGTTTTACCATTTCACAAATCTGTATAGCTTGCTCAACAAGATCATAACTCTCAGTTATGGGTGCCTATCTTGGTCTCCATATTCAGTTGAAACCGAAGAAGCTGACGGGTATTAGTAAATGAATTTCAGAATCAATGATAACAATACTTTTGATCGGGATTAGTAAGTGATTTTCAAAATCTACCTTTACTTGCACATTCTTAAGTCAGCAACATTTTCTCAAATTACCTGATTAATTCTAATAAGAAAGTGTAGAGTTGTTATAAACTAGTTTCCTAGACGTGTACTGCGCACACATGAGATAAAAAAATAAAGTTCTGATTAGATCATAGTTACATGATTCGCGGTACATAGCGGGGTGTTGTACGAATTCGAGTACGCAATTCGAGCGTTTGAAATTTTGAATTTGATAGGGGTAGCTTGCTTCGATACGCAAGTTTGATATGGGATATGATGTAATTTTTTTTGGGTACGCTTATCATGTTTCAAAGTGTATAGTAGAAAATTAGAAACTAGATAACTAATTATGCATTACAATATTTTTTCATACAAAATACTTCAATAGTTCATTTTTATAGTTTCTAAATACATAAAACTTAAAATATTAAATATTAGACAGCCTCTTAATAATTTTTTTTATTTTGCAACTTTCTTCCACTTAACATCAAGTGCATCTTCTACTAATTCCGAGTTCAAACAATTCCATCTAAGCTCCTCCAACTCACTTGAAGAGTCCTCCAAGTTATCGTTATTGGGATCCATATCCCATCTTTATATGGACCAACTTTGTAGTTCTCACAAAATCGTGACAGGAGACGAATGTTTGAATGGATGAATGCTAACTTATTCGCCCTTCCACTGTTCAATCTATTCCTTTTTACACTATGTATGTAGGAAGAAGTACTCCAATTTTTCTCAGCTGAAGAGCTACTAATAGGCCGAGACAAAATCTTCTTAGCAACATAAGTTAAAGAAATAGTAATCTAGAATTAGTTATTAATTTTGGATAACTTCCACTTACTAAAAGAATACTTTCAATAATATTATCAAAACATATAAAAAAACCCAAGCGCATGTGCATGAAAATAGACTTGTAAATCAACTTTAGTTTCACTCATACTTAGTAAGCGGTACGCTAACTTTGGGGAACCAATTCGCGTATCGAAGGGAATCGGTTCATAAATGTACCGGGAATTGGTTCGCATGAACTGTTCGACAATTCAAGGGGAGTCCAGGGAATCGCGCAACTATGGATTAGATTGATAAAGTATCCAAATATTTATCCAAAGGAGAGAACTTATATTTTGAAAGAATAACATAAAATAATTAGGAGACCCATGTATTAGCCTCATCTTTCTAAAATCATCTGATAGTAACTAATCAGAATTCTATTTTGGGCTAAACTGATAGATGGGATCTTTTTTTACTCCAACTGGTGCTTTGATGCATAGTATAAGATGGTTCTGTCTAGCACGTACATTTTTTTGCTTGAAACAATCTGAATAATTACCCTAGTTAGCCATGACCACTACAATGATTGAAGGTTCCAATTGGCTTCATTATCTTCTATGGTTACCGAGGCATAAGAGTCACATTACATCACAAAAAGAAAAGGAACATGGAAGAAAGTGATTTTATACAAACCATTCATATAGAGTCGGATTGCATTCACTTATGGTGCACAAATAGACCAAGGAGCACAATGCAATCAAAGTACTTTTCATCCTTCTCGGAAAGAAGACATTAAGCTTGTTGTTGAGCTTCTTTTATTGGGATCTTTACCACTAAGATGATCTTGATTTCTTTTTTACTTATTTGATCAAAACATTTGTTTTCCTCAGGTCAATACTCAAGCACCTGCTAGTGTAACTGATTGCCGAGATCCTAACAATTCAAAGTATTATGTTGTTGTCATTCAGGTATTTCACAGTTTGTTACTTGTTGATGTTTGTGCCTGCTGTGAAATGTTTTTAACTAATCAAATTTACTTTGTTATAGTATACGGCTCGACTTAATGCTGAAAGTATCAAAAATTTCCTTTACTCACTCAACGGCCAGAAGATAGCCAAGAAGAAATTCAATAGTAAGCCTTGACTTCGAAATCTTACTACATTTGATTAAAGTTGATTTCTTGAGTATTGGTAGATGTGTGTATGTTATGGCTTATACAGTTACCTATTTATTCCTTATTATATTGCCAATATTTCAAGTATAAATCCTATGACCATATTATACTTGTGCAGAGCATTAAACTCATTGAAATCATCATGTGTGAAAGTTAAAATTTATGTGGCGAAAAATAAAATTCTGCCATGGTCACAACAAATATTTGAAGATAAAGACTGAAGCATATAGATTATAAATTCTAAATAATATGCCCAGGATTATGTCATGCCCCAGTTTCAAAGTGTAATAATTTGGGACGTGACTCAGCTGGCAATGCAACCGTACGGTCACATTCACGTCTGTAGACCAGCCTGTATACAGATATGTTGTCAAGAAAATACAACATAGAGCATGTAACTAAGACAACACAGAAGATAGATAAAAAATCTCTGAAAAAGACAAAGTTCAACTACAAGTCCACAACTATCCAAAATGAAAAAAAAGAAAAATACATCATAGTTTGGAGAACTACATGTGGCTCAAAGAAAAGTCTGAATTTAAAACATCACCTAAGCAATTGAGGTGGAAAAAACTGATAGGATAGAAGGTGATCATTGTCGCTGGGCCTAATCCTCAAAGTACTCTTGATCCTGTGAAGAAAGAACAATCCCCGAGTCTGGGGTGTGTAAACCCCAGGGGAGTCAGAAAACTCCCAACAAGTATGTAAAATGAAGAATTTTGTGCATGTGTAAGTGTATGTGGCAGATATAAAGAAAGAAATCTAACTAAAGATGATAAAAGAAAATACTAATGGTAGAGATCTCGATAAAGTCTATCACAAGGCACACAAGTACATTATTACTATTTTAGATGTTATTTGAATTAGACGAGAATATTTTCATGTATATAAATCGGTTTCCAACTGTCCCGGGTACACGGCTTCAACTCAAGTATTGGCCCTTAGGCCTTATATATAACTCGTGATATCAAGAATACGTGTGAGCCCATTTATATACAATTTATATTCTCTGTCCAATTCCCCTTTATTAAACTCCATATTTATCTATATATTTTAAGAGACTCTGCATGAAATATTATGCACTAACCACAGAATTACTGTGTAATGGCTTCCATAAAACTATGAAGAATAATCGTGATCCAGATGATAGCCAATTCAAGATTGATGCATCATCTAGTCAATGCTATAATAATAATAATAACACCAATAATCACGAGGAAAAACCTCACACCGGGATATCGATGTCGAGGGTGTAGCCATGCTATGATGGCACGTTTATGAATCATAGTTTTGATGGAAGTCGTCTTCATGCACAGTCAATCCTATTAAATGTCACTAGGTGATCAAACAAATTCTAGGTGATCATCCGTGTCACGCCACCAGGCATAATTCCATTTGAGGAACTGTTATAAAAAATTCAACCTCAAGCAGGATATGATTTAATAGCATAACAACTTAAATAAAAAGGTTTGCTAGCGAAAAACCCACAAAAGCTCTGGTTTAACAAAAAGTTGAAGAGCACGGGCTTCGAAATCTTGAGCTAGGTGTTGTACTCTAAGGCAGCTAACGACAACAACTATTTTGATTTTGGGACAAAGTTGATGCTGGAGGTACCTAAACTTCGTTTCGGATAATTATGTAAGTTCAAATATATATATATAAAAACTGGATTTAGTTAGAAAAATTATTTAACTCTTAATAAAAGATATTTGTAAATTTGGTGAACTCGGAAATATTTATTAGAAGGATACTAAAAGCGAAAAGAAAGATACTTTCTTGAGTTGAGATATTTTGAAATAAGATTATTGTTAAGCCTAAAAGACCTCTTATATATATACATTTTTTTTATTTTAAAGGGAACTATTCAAAAATATAAAAAATGCATATTTGTAGGACAATTAAATGCATAGTTAGTTGACAGCAAGGGTTTATACAACTACCTAAGTTTTCAGGGAAAAGATATTTAGCAACTAATAATTGTTTAAACTAATTTTAGAAAAGTATAAGTTGGCTATATTATGTTTCTTGTTATGTATTTGATAAAACTCAAAGGTGGTTATAGTTCTAAGGATGCAGTATGCTACACTACACCAACAGGCGTACATACAAGGAACTTCATCATGGTCATTGGTAACACAAAATGCATGTATGATGTAACTACACACCCAACTACATTGAATTAATATATATCCTAATAGAGACTGACAAAGTTCTACTTTGTGTAGAATTTCGAAGAAACAACTAGCAAGTATCTAAAGCACATGATGACAATTTTAAACACTTGCAAACTGATGAAAAAATACATGACTGTAAAATTTCATACCGTGGATGGAACTTTCATATATGTCGAAACTGTAACAGTCGGGATCGGAAATTAACTAGCTAGTTCAGGTCATTTGTAAACATAATTATATAGCTAAGGAGCGATATAAATCACAAAGTCATGTCATATCGTTGATGTTTCCTGGAAGGACCGATATTATCTATACGAAGCATCTACAGAAAGACTCAATTAACTCTAATCTCAAATTTAATGTTGCCTGCCCTAACAAAACGAGAAAAAAATAAGTTAGGAAGATGCTTGTCTATTTGTTGAGAAAAACAAACTCTAAAAGCAAAAGCTCAAAGATCCTTCTAATCTCCTCTTCCAGTCTTTCTCAGTGCTCTCTCTCTCTCCCTTTGTTCTCCTCTTTTTTTTCACGTTAAGAAAAGATGTGATGACAACCGAGAAGTAAAAAAGATTTTATAAAGAGATAGGGTTAGTTAGAACTTCCTTACATTTAGGGATTTTTTTGTTTAAAGGATTTGTTATAAAGAGTG
>JBAKGM010000200.1:43531381-43552154 GCA_037177215.1 Asparagus racemosus | reverse complement strand
TTCTTCTTTCCACTTACTCTCTTATTTGGACAGTCGACCTTGAAATGCCCAATTTCACCGCATTTGAAACACGATTTCCCCGCAAGAGATCTTGATTTAGATCTAGACCTTCTTCCCTTGCCTTTTCCTCGCTCATTGCTCCTACCTCCAGCAAACAATCCATGCGCTTGTTCCTTGTTGCCACCAGTAGCCATGTCACTAGTTGCGACCTTCCGAAGATTATTCATTAGAAGCACAGTTCTAGTCTCATCCATCTTTAAGGTATCTCCCACAAGCATCAGTATTTGCACCATATTTTCATAAGACTTCAGCAGAGATAGAAGTAGTAGAAACGCCTAATCCTCGTCTTCTACTTTCACATCTATGTCTTTTAAGTATGATATGATCCTATCAAACTTATTGATGTATTCCTGGATTAATGAGCCCTCCTCCATCTTGTAAGTATATAATTTAGATTTTAAGTAGATCCGGTTCGCTAGACTCTTCGTCATGAAGGTACTTTCTAACTTCTTCCACACACTTGCAGACGTTTTCTCTCCATCTACTAAGAAATCTACATCCTTTTCAAGGCATAGGATAATCGACGCCCATGCTTCCAGATCCAGCTCCTCCCAATTCTCATCAGACATATCCTTGTGCTTCTTCTCTTTTCTATCCAAAGCCTTGTACAATTTTTACGAAATCAATGTGTTTTTCATCTGCATCCTCCAATAGGAAAAATCATTCTTCCCATTGAATTTTTTAATCTCGAATTTTTCCACTTTGACTGATTTACTGGTAGACGCCATTCTCCGTTTGTATTAAAAAAATCCGCTTCTCTTAGAAATTACAGAGCACCACCTCAAACCAGAAGCTACACCACATCCAATCTGAATAACATCTCTGATACTAATTGTTGGGCATAGAGATACGCCCACACGCCGCAAAAGCGATATCACCTGAGAGAAGATCCTAATTATATTCATGAAGAAAATATAATCGCTAACAGGGATTAGCTTACGAATGAGGTAATCACCAGAGTTGGTGAAATCGACCAAGCGAAGTCACGCACGAACCCTGAGATTAAGACCAAGGTTAATCATGAGGGTGGATCTGAAAACCTACAAACTATAGCCAATACATAATAAATAGCAAAGACACGAGATTTACGTGGTTCGACAAACTTGCCTACTTCCACGGGAGGGGTGAGAGGAGATTCTACTATAAAGAAGAACACCGACGACTTGTACAATCTACATGCTCGTCTAAAAGAAAAATAAAAATTTTGATTTTTACCCAAGAGAAATTGACCTCTCTCTTATAAAATCTCTCTAAGCTCTCTCTTTTTTCTCTCTCTAGCTTTTTTCTCCTTTTTTCTTCACACATTTCTCTCTCTCTCCAAATCCTAGGTATAAGTCCCTATTTAAAGGGAATTAATTAAGAATAATTTGTTAACCTAGCCGATGTGGGACTAAAACAAATTGTCTTTTCTTTTCTTTTCTTTTTAGAAATTTGCTACACGAACTCGAGTTCCTGTAGCGGCTTGCTACAGGAACCCGAGTTCCTGTAGCACGTTCACACATTAGATTGCCTGTTCTACTTTTGCTTAAAAGAAGATACATCTAGATTTTGTATTGATATCTCGAGTTAGCATAAACTAACCAGAAGGCAATGATCAATGGAGATAATTACTTTCTTTTATAGTAATGACTTATACTTTTTTTTTTTTTTTGTTCGTATTAAATAGTTTATTATGAAATAAGATAATGAACATCTGTGTTTTGTAGGTTTTCATGAAGAATATTGTAAGGTCGTATGTCCTTAAATGGAAATGAGGAGGTGTAGAGGTGGCATAATATGAGTAAGTTAAAGGTGACTCGTGCTTCTAGCAAGCATGAGGCGGAGAATTCCTTAGTCTGGAAGCAAAAAAGAAAAGGAGCAATAGCATTAGCAGGAGCATTTACAAAAGGAAAAAAAAAAAAAAGATAAACTGCAGCAAGACAAAGAAGAAAAGAAGAAAAGTAGAGGGAGTGTGTGAAGGATAGCAAACAAAGAGCAAAAATAATAATAATAAAGGTAAGTAATAGATCACAGGTAGCATCATTTACGGAATACCATGAAGTTAATAGCTTAACATGCTAAACTTTAGTATATATAGCACTTGAAATGCTCTCTTGTGGTTCACACTTATGGAAGTTGTCTCAATCCTAGCATGTCTTACCATGACACTTCTATAAAGTATGTAAATATGTAGAGGACTGTTAATCTAAGACATTTTGAAAGATTCTACACTAAGATAACGAGAGTTGATAATACGTTTTACCTACTGTATAAGCATAAACATATGGCATGAGTTAAAAATTGATATTTGTGTATGTACTTGTATTAGTACGATCTAGTGAGAGTTAGGAGTAACCATTGAAGAGCGACGTAGAGCTTGGGATAGTACAAACATTGGTAATTAGTAGGGATCATATTCTTTAATTTACGTTGTACTCATTTCTTCCACGAGAATTTCACCTTTCATGGTTATACAACCATGTGATTGATATTAATGATATGGTTTAAGTTATTTTATGATTGATGTAGTCTTGAATTGATTCTTGGTGATATTCTCTTAGCGGACATTGATTAAGTCGTAGACTATACATGATAAGACGTCCTGGTTAAATGATATTTGAATCATATTGAGGTATTTGTTGCATTGGTCATTGGCCAATAGTGTACACCAATTAATTAGGTCACAAGCCTATCAAGGGAGTAGGCTGCTATGACGAGAATCATTGTAGGTAGTTTGGTGGAGTTATGACATAAAAAATAAAGCTGCGGTAGGCAGCCTTTCTAGACAGATCGCTGTTGTAGGCAATCTAGTTGTCAAGATAGTGTGTGACATTGGTTAACTTCCATGCATGGTTTCCTTATTTTGACTTAACTTCCATGCATGGTTTCCTTATTTTGACCAAGTTAACTCACATGCTTAGTTTTCTTATTTGGACAAAGTTTACAAACATGTCTTTCCAAATTAAATTATGCATTTTGTGATATGTATGGTTTTGTTTGCATAAATTACTGAATATATACCCCTTACTGAGCTCATGCTCAGCCCAAATATAAACAATATTTCAAGACTTGAGGAATTGAGGCGAACGAGATTTAAGGATGTGAACTAGATCGTGGTCGTGTTTAATCATCTAGCGAATGTTGGTAATAATGAGTTTTGTAACTTGTAATTTGGATATGACTTCTATCATATACTAAGGAGTTATGGAGTAGGTATGTAGTGTACTTTTGATGATGTACATATGTTACAATCAAATCCTTGAATGTATAAATCATCAATATAAGTTAAGAAGTTGAATTATCAGGTTTTATGGACCCTGTATCTGGAATTATATGCTTGTTGAAAGTATTGGATTTAGGCCTCGCAAGTTCTCTTGCTAAGAGTATTTGTGGCCGACTGTCATGTGCTATGATATAATGATCAATTAACAATAATGGTGTTGGTTCGGGGCATGACATTTATACATAATCAAAATGAAATTCTCTTTTTGTCACAAGATGTTGTAATCATCCTTTATATTGGATGATCATTATAGTCAAAGAAATGGCTAATATAATAAGTAATGAAGTTTGCACGCTAAAAGAATGCATGATTTCACCTGCAAGCATAACCAGTAGGGTTCAATTGACTCCATTGAATGAACCTAATGACCAAGATTTTTCTTTTTCAATATAAAAAAGGATACTTTCTCTTTTTTTTTCCGGTATACCCCCGCGGTTCACCACTTGCTTTGCAAGTAGCTAGTCCGCGGTTCGAGGTTTGAGAGCGGCAGGGTCCTCCTCTAACCCGTTGGGATTTTGCAAGCACGAGGGCTCGAACCCAAGTTCTCCGGCTTGCCCCCACCCTGGACACACACCATGTTTGCCACCCAAGAGCGTTAGGATACTTTCTCTTTAATTACAGAATTCTAAATATCCATCATAAAGATGAGCGCATTGCTGACGGCATGGTTGCTGACGACCTATCCCTGACGGCTCCTCGTCACGGATGCGTATTGTTGACGGGAATGTAAGTATTTGTGACGGGATACGCCGTCACGAATGAGCCTATTTCTACTAGTGAATATCATCTTTCCTTATGCAACTATGAATCCATAAATAAAAAATGAAAAACTAAACTTAATTTGTACTTTTTTTCCCTCTGGCTTCTTTATCTTGTTTGATACCAGAAATTAAATCATACATTTTGTTTGGAGTCTCAACTTGCCTCCATGTATAAAGCTTACTAACCTGCTAAACACACTTCAACTAAAGTTCCCATCGTCTACAGACTACAAACAACTATACTATTCTCGCATTACTGTTGCATTTGATACTTACTGCGCAAAAGTATGATAATGCATCTTATAAAAATCAAAAGAATCTAGAAAAGGGGATTAAACTAGAGCTTTGGTAAATAATTAAGCAAAGCAGAAAGCTAGCCTTGTCTCTAGTCTTCAATCTAAGACAAGATAATCAATTGTTATTAGTATAGTTAACTAGTCATCTTGTAATTCTCTCTCTAGTTGTTGCTTTCTGATTAGTAATCACACCGACAACGTACCCTACATAAAAATAAATAAATAAATAAACAAAAGAAGAAATCTACGTTATAAAAGCAGAGGATGTACTCTAACAGTAGTTGGAAAGTACATGACAACTCAAATTCAGTGTATAAGAACAAAAGAGCAATAAAATATTGACAGGTTGTTGAGGATGACATGGTGGTTTCTTTTGTTTTTAGAAAGGGTTTTTGAGATATCAGCCCCTTACATCATAAGTAATTTGTGTTAGCCCCTTAAATCTTCATATCTTGATATTAGCCCATCAAATAGCTATGATATATTGATATGAGTCCCTATAATTAGGTTCATATTTCAATATTAGCCCCTCCAATAGACATGATGGTTGATATGAGCCCATCATATTAACACATGATAGTAACTTGAGGGGCTAATATCGAAAAAACCCCTTGTTTGAAACCGTGTTTCCCTCGTGCTAATGCAGTTTCTAAATTTTATGAGACACCTAAGATAATAGATTGATTGTGTTATGTACAGTAATTGTTCAACAATTTGCAATCTAATCTGTGCTCCATTAGTCTATTTATTTATTTATTTTTAATATTGGTTAATGTATGATTTTTTTTTCAGAGCAACAGTTTTTGTGTGAGGAAATTTGGGAGGACATTTGATGTTGATCTACATGTCTACAGGTCTTATTGGTGAGAATTTCTCTCTTAAATAATATTTTGTGACAAAAAGATTATCTAGTTCACAGTATTTGTGATTTCTAACAAAACTAAATCAGAGAAAACTTTAACCACCAAACTTTATGTCAATGTACCTTTCAAGATGTGATATTGATTAAATGGCTTGGATCTTTGGATTGTATTGATGTATGTTGAGTTACTCCATAGCAAGCCACATCTTTATTTCTTTTTTTTTTTTTTTTAATAATTTTGCCCAAAACTGCGCCTCTTATTTTCTTGGATTGAATTTCTCAATAGTGCTGAAGAAACGAGTTCACAATCAGCTTTTTTGGTTCATGGTTCTGAAATAAATCAGTCACCTCCAAGTCCTACTTTTGGATTGGACTTAGTTTTCAATTTTCATTTCCCTACAAAAATTTCCCTCGGCATTTATGCCTAATTTTGCAAGAGACTTGCTTTGTTCGTAGCCGCCAGATTATACAAGAGCTTTTACTTCTAAATAAGGGAACTATCCTGATCTATCTATGTTATAGTTTCAAAATAATATAGATTAAACTTAACCCGGTGCATGTTTAAGGTGAGCTTGTTGGATCTGAGATGCAAGTCTATAGAGGGTGTGAATAGAATCCTTACCGTTTTTCTCCAAAAGCACAGAATATACAGCAGGAATATATAAAATATAAGCAATAAACAACATAAAGCAATATAATAATCACCAAGTGACCAACCAAGAATACACGAGATTTTATAATGGTTTGGCTAATAATTGTTGATGCTACGGATCAGACGGTTGATTAGTTGAGAAGTGTCAGAGGTGATTAGGGCTGCTAACTGCTCCTAATGTCTAGTTTTGACTATTCCCTAATGTATACTGCACATACAATAAATCGTAAGAGGTTGGGATTTAGTTCCCCGGTGATTCTTCCGACGATCAAGTTAGTTGGTAATCTTGAGTGGGGAAGAAATTGATGGTCTGAAGTAGTCCTCAGACTTAGTCAGCAGAAAATTGATTATAAATTGCTCACCATTGTGTTGAAAACAGTCCCCCTATTTATAGTGGCAATAGAGGAGTGATTCTGTAACTTCGGCCTAGTGAGATTGGACATATTATAAAGGATGACGACTCTGATTAAATTTAAAAATATACAACCAGCTGACTTTACCGTCGATGGCACCTCTCGACCATCGATGGTTGTTGATGTCAGAGATCACACAGTCAATAATCAGTGTTGGATTAATATTCGATTGAGTGGAGTCCACTCTCTCTTCTAATGTCCGATTGTTTTGTTGAAGAAGAAGCTCTCCCGCTCTAGAAAAGACCTGTGAAAGGACGGAATTAGTATCTCCAGTGGTCCCTCCGACGATCAAGTTAGTATGTGTCTTTTATCAAAACAGAGACGAAGATCTCTCTTCGAGAAAAAAAGTTCTTTAGGTTAGGTCACTTACTTCTTCTATTATACAGTTCTTTATTTATATGGAGAGTTGGAGGCCATTTACGTCATTGTGGCTGATAGTAAGCTGAAGAATGAGTCAGCCCTACTTCCACGTGTCGACTGATGATTGGACAGAGGTATGCGGCTGCGTCAGACTGCCTTTACAGGTGTTGGTTGTAAATTGGTTCAGAAGTTAGTGTTATTCCCTTGTCATTAATGGGATAGGATCAGTAACGCCTACAGCCGGAATGGTTCGATGTATCTTAATTATTTTGAGAGATAGGAAAATTAAGGTACTGATCATACAGTTAATGTGATATCGACGTATTGTCGGGACTAAATTCTATGCAACCGTCATTTGGGATGAGGGCTCAAGCTAATCGAGTGGGGACTGATGTCGAGCATCTAAGGGATCGATTGACACCACCATTCGCGTCGTCCATAAAGGTAGTCAACCGAATGATCGACTAGTATCGACATTCGAGTCGTTTTACGAAGGCAGCCGACCGAAGGGTAGACTAATATCGCCTTTCGAGTTGTCCATGAAACTGTTGATCAGTATCTCTTAAGCAAAGGAAATGAACCGTCTTCTTGACTCGGTAGAGCGAGTCTGGGCGACTCCTAATCAATGGATTAAAATGTTCATTTATCTGTTATAAGGACTTTTCCCCTTATAATCAAGAATTAGTAGTAAAAAATGTTCAGGACCATAACAATGGTGTCAAGAGACCATCGATGGTTGAGAAGTTCATCGATGACATGAATGTATTTGGAGTAAAAATCATCGATGACGCATGTTGACTATCGATGATCACTTCTTACCATAGATGGTCAAGTCCTACTATCGATGGTTGAGGTGATGAAATCAGCTTTTGAGCTGATTTTCGCATCGTTTCGCCTCGTACACTTCTTATACATGTATTTCCCTGTATGATAACATCTGAAACAAATATTAGTATCAAATAAGAATTTAATATTACTCAAACAAGAGGTATTATATGGACTACGTCCTAACAATCTCTCTTTTTTATAATAACAAACTTGAAATTTGAAATACTGAAATACACGCACATTTGAGATATATAGACAATAACAATAATCACAAAATACACTCTCATATAAAAGAAGATGATATGCCATGCTTGAGCTATATTCATGCGTTTACGAAAAATGTAATCAAGCACAGATATTGTAAAAACTCCCCCTAAAATAATGCATCGAGCGTTTAAAGCTTTTTTAAAAAAAAAGCAAACCCTAATACCAGTTAGTGAAAACTCCACTCATGCAAAAAAAAACCATCAAATTTCACCAAAATTTCCCCCTTTTGTTTTTAGCAAATGTGGAAAACACAACAATGGATATACTTTATACATAAGAAATTCAGATAGAATCATCCAAAAGGTGTACAGGTGAGAAAAGCACACTGGTTCGCACAAAATTTTGTAGCAAAATAGTGCAAGAGGTCAAAATTTAATCACAAACGCATGAACACAAGAGAAAACATGTCAAAATGCACATATGTGCACTTATGAAAAGATTAAATATTAGTGTAAAGTGCATGAAACCGATGGTGATAGAGATAGGAGATATTATAAACAACGAACGACTGCGATTAAATCTGAAAATCTATAATCAGCCAACTTTACCATCGATGGTGCATCTCGACCATCGATGGTGTCGAGATACCATCAATGGTTGAGAAGCCCATCGATGATATGAATGTCTCTAGAGTAAAAATCATAGATGACGCATGTCAACCGTTGATGTTCACTTCTTACCACCGATGGTCAAGTCCTACCATCGATGGCTTTTGAGCTGATTTTTGCATCATTTCACCTTGTACACTTCTCATTCTTGTATTTACCTATACTTTAACAACTTAAATAAATATTAATATAAAACGAGAGTTTGTTATTACTCAAACAAGATATATTATACGGACTACGCGCTAACAAACTAATAAGAGAGAAAATAATGATTACCTTAGCTTACAACATTGCATAAAAATATATGCCAACCCATAGGAAAATCTTCCCATTCTGAGAGATTCTTTAATTCTCCAAATTCAAAAAAAAAAACTTTTTTTGAAGTTTTTTTTCTTTTGCCCTTTTTTATTATAGTTTGCTGCAATGAAATTTTGAGCTCTAGGCAAAACAAACTATGAGAGCCTCCAAGAGTTATCCCTCTCATTTACAACTCCCCACAAAAAAGACGAACAAGAAGATAAAATGAAGCGTACCTAGGTAGCTAATTGTATATGTATATATTTGAATCCTTACATACCAAACAAGAGAACGCGCATTGCGTCCATATTAAACATCAACATGGCATATCTCTTTGTTTCTTTATAACAACACTACAAATATAATGTCATAGTTCTATAAACTATTTCCCTAAACAGTGCAATGAGAGGAAGAATGCATGTCTTGACAAGATGTGTTTTTCTACCTCTGTTTTTGGGGGTTGACACAATTAAGGTAGACAAGCGGAGTTGGCATGTCTTGAGATTGCTTAATAATATGGCTTGGATTTTGCAAGAGCATTGAGAGAGAGGAGGAAAGAACATGTCATGTCACTATCCTCTAGGTTTTGTGGCCAGCAAAGCTTAGGGCAATTTGAGAAACAATGAGGGGAGGTGATAAAGAGGACAAAGTTTAACTCTACCTAAAAGAAGTCCAAAGAAATATGATTCATTAGCATTGATAGATTTGGATTAGTGGGTCATCAACCTTCTTTTCATGAGACATAAATAAGATTTTTCATATGTATGCGGGTACTTTTCATAATGTCTAATTTTTTTCTTTTTAAAGGATTTATTATTTAATAAACGATTATGATATGTCTTGAGTAAAACATGATGAGCATGCGAGCTATAGTTATATTTAGAATGAATAATAATTCAAATAGTCAATTATCATTTAGAAATTACACTCTATGCTACTATTTGATCATCTTATCAGATGTTAGTGAACTAAAATAAAGGATTACTCATTTAATCATTTTACTTTTTTTTAAAAAATAATCTCTCAAATCTTAAATTTTCATTACCTATGTGACTCAATCTAAATGTAACTAGTATCATATTTCTCATGTATTCTATTTTTTTCACGTTTGAGGAACCACAACAAAAACAACTTTATTCCAAAATATAACTTCTTACAACACTTAAATGCCCTATTGTTTCAGCACCTTTACACTTAAATACGCTAAGTTATAAAAAGTAGCATTTTAATATCCTAAGTTGTAAAAATTTGGCATATTAATACATTTTGTTAGTTTTCATGGGAATATTCTTAGAAAATTGTATTGACAATTAACAGAATGTATTAAAGTGCTATTTCTTATAACTTAGGGTATTAAAGTGTTACTTTTTACAACTTAGAATTTTTTAGTATAAAGGTGGTGAAACAATAAGATATTAATTAAGTGATAATTTTTTACAACTTAGGATATTAAAGTGTCATTTTTTTACAGCTCAGGGTATCAAAGTGTTACTTTTTATAACTGTTGATGCCTTGGGCTCTCAACAGCAAGATTAGCGGGTAATTCCGAGTGTAAAGACGGGGCTCGGGGTCGATACTGACCATACGGGTCCCCTTACCTCTTTTAGACTGTCATCCTCCTGCTAGAATAAGAAAGCTGTAAAAGAAGCACGTTAGAGGACTGGAGTTGGATTCTCTGGTGATTCTCCGATGGTCAAGTCAGTATTTGAGCTTGAGTGGAGAAGATACCAATGAACTGCTTGAGTTCTTAGTTTAAGTGTGCAAAAGTTGCATACATGTGGCCTCGTAGGGGGCCCCGGACATGTTCCAATAGGAGCTAAGAAGAAGCCCTTTCTCACTGAGTGATGAGCCCATATATATACCTATCTGAGAAGGGTAGAAGCGTAACTATAGCCGAGTCCAGGCTGACAGCTGGATCGATAGAGTTGACAGGTGTCGGTTGCGCGCGTGATGAGTCATCATTGATTGGATGTGGTGGTGATTGAGGAGGTATGGCAAGTGATGAGTCACGAGGACTCATGACACATGTGATAATGACAATGGATAGCTATTGGTGTGGATTTCGAGGATGAACCGCCTCTCGAGTCGGCTCTGCGAGAGGGACGACAAGTACCGCATTTATTGTCGGCCTCACAAGTTGTCGACTCGTCCTTGAGCTAATGAGGGGACTCGACCCAAATGATGAGGTCGAGTGACAGTTGGTCTAGACCCGGCCTTCTCCTGAAAAGGGATAAACGCTTGTGGTGCTCGAGTCGCCCTGGCTGGGGAGGGAGTTGATATGATGATTAGTGCTGATGGGGGCCACACGTCGACTCTGAGTGGAGGATTTGCTCTTGGGTGAATATTGTCATAACAATAACTTAGGATATTTAAGTATAAAGGTAACGAAACAATATAATATTTAAGTGCCATTTAGCCATAAAGCTATTTTGAAATTGGTTTGACATGGAGCACTGTAGCAGTCATGGGTTTCTGGCTAAACTTGTAGGCTAAGGACCCGAGTTTTCCCCCCGACCCCTATTTGATCCGGACAGTTGGTACAAACTCATCTTTTAGCAGCCACTTAAAAGGTAAAAGTGCTGTTTTTGCCCTTAACACTTTTTCACTTGAGTTTTTGTGAAAGTGACAGAGTGGTTCTAATATCATGCCCTCAAAAAAAATTTCAGCTTGACCATTTATGAGGGCATGGTCCTTGATTAGCGTGGATAGCAAAGCCTCCATGTTTAAATATTACTAAACTTTGTAACAATTTCATATTAAGCTTGGGCAAAATACTTTTGTAAGAGAAAATACTTTTACTAACATTATAGTTATACCTATGTAGTTAAAACTAAGCAATATTGCTGTTAGTACCCTTGTTGTAAGATATTATTTTTTTAAGGAGCCAATTTAAGCACTCTTTTGATTTCAGTGAAATGGCTTAAACCAATTGAATGTAGAATGTTATATTTCCTTAGAAGTGAGAGTGCTTTAGTTTTAATATCAGTATTTTAATATGTGCAATATCAATGACACGCCAACCTACAATGCTCAAAACAGATCTATTTTCAATCATTATAACTATGTATAAGACTAATATTAAATGTTTGTCTCAGAAAACAAGGAAAATGATTAGTGTTGAAGTATGTTAATTGTCAAGAAGTTCAATTACTCTTAAATCTCAAAAATAATTATCCGTTTTTAGAAGTTAGAAATTAAATCATGCAGATCAAAAATCCACGATAAAGTATCAAATGATGCATGATCTATGATATTTAATGTGTAATAAAAGAACGACAATACTTAAATCATTGAACATCAGAATTTATGAGACTTATGTTTAAATTTAAAGATTGATATTTGCTGATGTATGTAATCACACAGTCAAAATGGGTTTAAGATTGAAGATGACAAGGATCCGCTTTCTCCACTGAATATCTAGCTCTGAGTTGGGCTGTTCTTCCCTCCTGCACAGGTAGAAGCTCGTGAGAGGACATGATTTGTTTCCCCCGTTGTACCTCCGACGATCAAGTCAGTAAGTGAGCTTGAGTAGAGGAGAAGATGAACAGTAAGAATTTTTAATTGCAAAATGTAGGGGAAGAGAAAAAATGGCGTACCTTTGCTTTGAGAATAGTTTCTCTCTTTGTAGGAATAAGAGAAGGGCAATTTGATCACTTTAGCATTAGTTTTACACATGGCGGCTTATGTGTGGAGAGAGCCACCGTTGATTTGATGTGAGGTATGGGGAGTGGTTACAAAATCCATGTGGCCAGCACAACGCAATTAATTATGATGTTGACTTGTTGTTGGCGCGAGGCTCAAGGCGAACCTTCACAGCAGGAAGTTGCTGCCGCACTCATATAAGGGTACTGTAGCGCGCCGGGGGGGTGTAGCAGGACGACTAGGAACCCATTTCGCATCGCCCAGAACTGTAGCAGTCGGTAGCAGGCGAGCCGAATTACTGTAGCAGGACGACTAGTAAAGCATTTCGCGTCTGCCGACACTATAGTAGTCGGTACTGTAGCAGTCGGCCGAGGCACTGTAGCAGGCTAGTCAACCTACTGTAGCAAGACGACTAGGAACGCCTTTCACTCGGCTGGTACTGTAGCAGCGGGCAATGTAGATGCCGGCCGAGAGTATTGTAGCGCCGAGTGCTAAATACTTGGAGAATGTCTGTTAAGACCGTCTTTCGGTCCTGAATTCACATGTGAGGTGGCACCCATTGATTTTCACATAGAGATTAAACAAAGATCTTTTTGGGGATACCAACAATATTTATTTAGGTCCACGTTTAATACCACTCCGTACTTCCTCAAAACCCACAAGTTTCACGCTTCCCTCGAACAGCGAACAGCCCCTCCTCCTCTCTTTCACTGCCACGTTCTCAATCGGGGCCCACATCCCATACAAATCAGAGGAGGCAGCTCAGCCGCTCCCGTCCCATTAACCGCACGAAATCAAGGAACAAGTTACCGTCTTGTCCTCAGTTCTAGAAATGACGAAATTGCCCCTTAAAACTGGCTTGTTCTGTCACGCTTGATCAATATTTTTCGCCCATTGGTCCTTAAAAAGTTATCAAACAAGGAAGCTTTGGCGGTCCATTGAATCTTTAATATTTTAGTGCCACATATTATTGAAATTGTTAGGCCGTCCCTCAGATCATATTAACCTTATCAGGTCAGTCCTTGCACTTAGCTACGGTTTGATTTTAGTGTCTATTTCGTTACATTTGATTTTTTTTTTTCTTGGTCATGGTTTTTCAATTATACTCATTTGTTTAAGATATTTCGAATCCAAAACCGTCTAAAAACCCTTTTAAAGCCCAAGCCAATTATTTTCTCTTTATTTCTCATTGACTATGTCTTACTATTAATCTGTTTTGAGATTTCGGGGACGACAAATGACTAATTAAGAATAAAAATTTAACCATATGGATTTAACAATAAACTAAGCCCGGCTAGTAATTTAAACAGAAAAAGGGAATAATTTAGGATATATAAGATTATATGGGTTAAATAGCAATTCGAATGATTTTCAGGACCAAATCAAAATATAATGATGTAAAGGGACTTATATGGAAAAAAGAACCCGATGACGAAACATCAGCGGCGGCAGCTGTGCCGGAGGTACCGTCTCGGTCTCCGATGATCCGGCTTCACTTTATATGAAGTCCCCGATATAACGAAATGTCATAGGGGTATTTTGGTCACATTGAGATGGAATGATTAGCGATTTTTTTGGCGGTAATAGGCTTTTCTCTTTTACGATGTTGTGTTTTTTTGTTTCTTTTGACGAGAAAACCCCCGGGTCTCGAGCTGGTGACTGTTTAGACAGACCGCTGGAGAGAGAAAGTTTGTTAGAACTGTTTAATTAGTTAAGTGTAATTGTATTAGGAGATTAACGGGCATCATTCCTCACGTGAGAGAATTCATTCGCAATGACACGTACGGGTCAATCTCAATTAGGTATTGTTATAACAAAAATATACATATTTCTCTTATGTAAAGTCTATTTAGTTAGTTAATAACGTAAGCTAATTACACTAAACCGTCATAACTTTCAATGTTACTGTTACCCATTTTATTTTAATGGGGAGTTAGTTAAGTAAAACTCAAAATTAAAACTGTGATAATTGTAAAAAGTTATCTCATTTTTGTCGTTTCTTCATATACAAAAATGAGAGTTCTAGCATCTCAAATCAAATCTGCGGGAGTAGTGATAATATGCCCTTGAACATCCAACACAAATTATGTAATATTCTTAAAATATTAATAGATTTATTTATTGCATATATAATTTGGGTATCATTTTATTAATTGTTATAGTATCCTTAGAAATTATTTTGTTAGATCATGCACTGTGATGGTCACTTGCTTAGAGATTTGATCTAACTTAGAGATTTCTTAAATTTATGCTTAACTTATAACTAGTAAAGGATAATTTTGTCATAACATGTTATTATGCAAGACACTGACATGTGAGATGTATTGGTGGGTCTCAACCACCGGGAATAGGGATTCCCCGGGCGTATGTCATAAGCACACATTGCGATGTGTGTAGCACTGGACCGCATATGAATTTTCTAGGACGAGTCACCTAAGAGATAGAGAATTCAAATTGTTACATGGTCCCTTTGACTTGATGATATTGTCATTTTTAATTTGATAATTTAGTGTACTTTGATATGATCGTTAAGCTTGTTTAGCAAGTACTACACAACCTGAAATGTTAGATTGATAAATTTCATTTAGGGAAGTGATGGATATCTAGATAGGATCTAGTATGCTCATTATGATGAGTTAATTTATTATGCATTCTTATGAAGTTATTAACTTCCTGCCGGCCGGTAGTTTGAAAAATATTTTTCAAAATTTACTTTCTTATAAAAATAAAATATTTTGACATTTCAAAATGATTTTTATTTATGTCATGAGAATTGCAATTTAGGCATGAGCAAATAGGTGAATTGTGCTGCTCAAAAGAGTTACCTAAAATGAATGATACTAGAGAAGACTGAATGTAAAATATTATTGATTAATAATTAATCCCATATTATGGAAGAGCTTTTATGAACAGTTGGTTGGATAGGGATTTGATTGTTAAATTATTGATTAGATTAATAATTGATTCTCGATATGGAACCCAATTGGTCTCACAGTGTCATTAGAAGATGTATACATGCAATACAATTTTATTTCTATCCTTAATTGTTATGGATGAAGTTTTTGGATAATTCTATTCTATCTTTAATTGTTATGGATAGAGTTTTGAACAATTATGAATTGTTTAAAATTAAAATCTCTAAGACTAGTTTAATCCTATATATAGGGTTCATATGTAGCCCTATGAGAAGAAGAGAATAACATAAGAGAAATAGAAATTTGAGAACTTATCTCTCAGTATTGCTCCTCTTTGGTGATTGGTGGATTTTAATTGGAGGTTTTTTCTCTTGAGGAAGCTATTTCAGATTGATCTTGAAACAGATTATTGAAGAAAATTGGATAGCATTTCAGGTATTATTCTAATTCTGATTAATTTTGATTAAAAGTAATGATATGCTGATTCCGCCTCCTTGTATGTCATATTTCCACTCTATATTAGATGTGGATATGAAGAAAATTAAGTGTATGACGTTTGGAGATTTGGAGTTGTCGCATTCTTATTAGAGAATAAAATATGGGCAAATTGGAGTCTAAAATAAATAAAAACCTACCACTAGGTTATCCTAAAGAAAGTACAAGAATTATATTGATAATCCTAGTGTAGTTTCAGACAATAATTATTATTAGAAATGTGTTCTTTTATAAAATCAAGTTTGGTTATCTAGGATCGATATAGCTCTAGAAGAAAACTTGTTTTCTTTACTGGGAGAGTTATTTAATTCAGTGGGAGATACTTCAAATGAGTTGGAGATTCTATAAATTTAGTGGGAGCTTTAAGTAATAAAGTAAATGGAGATTTACTTACTAAATTTATTGTTGAATACACTAGTTACAATTAGGAGATCAAATAATATTTTTATCCACCTGTATAGTACAATACATTAATCTTGTTAAAACATATTTGATGGAAAGTAGGAAGAAGAATAAAAATCTTAAAACTTACACAAATGTCATGTTGGACATGATTTCATGTATGTGAGTTGATGTCATATTTGATGACATACAGTTATTAATTTTTAAAGAAACCTTTTCTCCAATTGTAATACTATAGTTCATAAGGATCCATTTAGTCATTTCAGCACGTTTTGAATATAAGATATTGATAAATGGATTTGAAAATAACATTCTTGATTGGATATCTTAAAGAAGACATTTACATATAAAGATTATGGAATCAAGTTTGTAAAATTCAAGAAGATAAGATTGATTAATTGAATCAATCAAGTTATGAACTTAATCAAGCTTTAAAATAATTGAAACATTTATTTTGATGAAATGATTAAGGAAAATGATTTTGATCAAATTCTTAAAAAGCAATCTTGTGTGTATAAGAAACAATAAAGTAATTCCATCATATTCTTAGTGTTGCATGTTGATGACATATTACTCATTAATAATGATATTTTAATGTCATAATTAAAAGTATGGTTTGTGATAAGTTCTTTATGAAGGATTTTCTTTAGATATTCTATATCTTGAATTTCAAACTCTATATAGATAGAGAAAGAGATATTTATGATTGTCATAATCTACTTATATGGATAAAATCTATAGAAGATTCAACTTAACAAGATTTTAAGAAAGGAATGGTTCTTATAAAACATAAGTACTCACTCTTTAAGGAAATTTATCCCAAAGAAGATTGAGCATTTCAGAAGCAATTGATCTTGTAAGTAGTTTCCAATCCAATCCTAATAATAGAAAGTCTATTTCAGGTTATATTTATATCATTAATAACAACAGCAAAATATATAGTGTCATTTAAAACTACTAAAGAAGGAATATGGATAAATGAGTTTCTCCATAAGCTTAATATTATTTCTTATAATATTTTTCTTTCTCACTATTATTTGATAGTAATGGAGCTGCTGCGAAAAGCTTAGAAAGAAATATTATCTTATTCAAGGTTAATAAGGAGAAATATGTGATGGTTTAAAAGATTGCTAAGCAAATAACATTTAATGTCCTTTCACATACCATTGTCATAAAATATTTTTGATAGATGGGAGTTAGGATTATATCTGATTGGATGTTAGGGCAAGTGGGAGATTGCTGGAATAGTAATAATATGCCCTTTAAACATCCAATATAAATTATATAATATTATTGTAGTGTTAATAGATTTAATTATTGCACATATAATTTGGGTATCATTTATATAATTGTTATATATCCTTAGAAATTATTTTGTTAGATTACGCACTGTGATGGTCACTTGCTTAGAGATATGATCTAACTTGGAGATTTCTTAAATTTGTACTTAACATATAACTAGAAAAATATAATTTTGTTATAACAGGTTATTATGCGTGACACCGACATGTGAGATGTGGTGGTGGGTCTCAACCACCGGGAATGGGGATTCCCTGGGTGTATGTCATAAGCACACATTGTGATGTGTGTAGCACTAAACCACATTTGAATTTTCTAAGACGAGCCACCTAGGAGATAGAGAATTCAAATTGTTATATGGTCCCTTTGACTTGATGATATTGTCATTTTCAATTTGATAATTTAGTATACTTTGATGTGATGGTTAAGAATGTTTAGCAAGCGCTACACAACCTAAAATGTTGGGTTGCTAAATTTCATTTAGGGAAGTGATGGATATCTAGATAGGATCTAGTATGCTCATTATAATGAGTTAATTTATCATGCATTCCCATGAAGTTATTAAATTCCTGCTGGCAGGTGATTTTGAAAAATATTTTTCAAAATTTACTTTCTTATAAAAAATAAAATATTTTGATGTTTCAAAATGATTTTTATTTATGTCATGGGAATTGCAATTTAGGTATGAGCAAATAGGTGAATTGTCATGCTAAAAAAAGTTGTCTAAAATAAAGGATACTGGAGAGGACTGAATATAAGATATTATTTATTAATAATTAATCTCATATTATGGAAAAGCTTTTATGAATAGTTGGTCGAATAGAGATTTGATTGTTAAATTAAAATTATTAATTTGATTAATAATTGGTTCTCGATATGGGACCCAATTGGTCTCACTAATATCATTAAAAGAGGTTTACATGCAATACAATTCTATTTCTATTTAATTGTTATGGAAAGAATATTCTATCTTTAAATGTTATAGATAGAGTTTTAAAAAATTAAGGATTGTTTTGAAATTGAAATTTATAAGGCATGTCCAATCCTATATATAGAGTTCATATGTAGCCTTATGAAAAAGCAAGAAATAGAGAAATAGAAAACTGAGAACCTATCTCTCAGTATTGCTCTTCTTCGGTAATGGGTGGATTTCAGTTGGAGGCTTTTTCTCTTGAGAAATCTATTTTGGATTGATCTTGGGACAGATTATAGAAGAAATTCGGAAAGCGTTTCAAGTATTCTTCCAGGTTTTAATTAATTCTGATTAGTCTACATAATATGCAAATTCCGCTGCTTTGTCCGTTATTTTTCCAACAGATGGTATTAGAGTGGGTTTAGAATCCAATCTGTAATAATTTAATCAGATTAAATTATCTTGTTTTGATCTTAATTTTCGGATTATTTAATTAGATTAAATTAAAATTTTGATAAGATCAAAATTAGGGTTTGGGCACTGTTCATAGACGAATTACATCATAAAATCGGGTTACTATTCTCTGCTGAAATTACTGTTCACAGCCGAATTACTATTTAGTTTACCTTAAACTGAAATTAATTGTTTATGTGATTCGGTTATGGCTCACAGGTGAAAAATTCATATCATTCAATTAAGGAAATTTTGTTAGGGTTTTTGTATTATTCATATTCAATTATTGAATTAGATATATGGGTTCTTGATCCCGCGGTGTCCATCGGATATATACGGATAAAAGAGAGATTTTTCCCCATTGTTGGGTTTCTGAGGAGTGAAGGATGGAGGAGGGGTTTTATATATATTTATATAGGGAAAGAGAGGAGAAGGGTGGAAGGAAAGGGAAAGTGCGGTTGGGTGGAGTGTGGATTAAGGACTAGTGATGCGTACAGGTTACTTTTTAAATTAATTAGTTTGTAGTTATTTATGATTAAGATTCCATTATATTCTATGTTTGGCTTATTATAGGTAATGATGCTCATTCACTCCGTTAAAATATTGACTTAAGAAGTCGCGAACTTGTAACTAAATATTACAATATCCGTGGGGTCTATGGGGAAACGAATATTATACGGAAAGCTAACAAGAAAAACATATACATTTTAAATAGGGGTTTTCCATAAAAACCAACTTTAAAATAGGCTTAATTTGATAGGAACCATCTTTAGATAGAGTTCCTTCTTTGAGAAAAACCATTTTATAAGCGGGTTTATGTTTCAATCATCTACTTTAGTGCAATCTCCCAATAAGTCCCTTACTTGTTACAAGTGGTTAGCACCTGTCCTTAACACCCACAAGGTTTTTACATATTAGTCCCTCAGATCTTGGGGCTTTTTTTTTTGGAAGAGCTTGTGTTAAATTGAGATGAATCATTTCCGAGAGCAATGGTTTTATTTTTATTTATTTATTTTTATTAGAAGGGAGCAATTGAGTTGGGGAGAGAGTCGATCTCAGACTGCAATAGGATTGAAGAGATTTAGAGCAAATCCAATAATTTGAAGGTTTAAATTCAAATTATTGAAAGGTTTGAGGGACTAATATGTAAAAATCTTGTGCGGTAGTTCGGAATACGTGTAGTTAGTAAGGGTATTATGGGGAGAAATTGTAAGAAGTTAGTTGATTGAAAGCTAAACCTACTTATAAGATAGTTGTTGTATTAAAAAAACTTTAACAGTGATTCCTATCAATTTAGCTGATTCAAAGGGGGTTTTATGGAAAAAAACTAACACATACATTGAATTCTGTTAAATGGTGCAGGTATGTAGATATAAATAATTAGTTTTAAATCATTCATATGACATATATGATGCAATAGCAGTATACTTGATCATAGGACCTTCACAATGCCGAATATACATTCTACGAGTGTAGTTGTACCACTAAACATTTATAAATTTGCATATAAGTTCATGTTAAATTTTACATCCTACCCCCTTAAAATTTAAAATTACACCCCAATGCTCTAGTATCTAAAACCATTATAGAAATCGGTGACAAATTGAATAACTCATTGGAAAGTAAAAGCTTATTTAAACATCCGGCAATACTACGTACCGAGTGCATTCTCATTGCATACTATAATTTTATAAATATTATATTTTTATTTCTAGATAAATTGCCCCTTGTTGTCCGCCTTTGAAGGAAAATTTTCTGAATCCATCATTACTACATTTTTTTAGCTCACACAAACTTGAGATTCTTACAATATTCTATCGTAAAGCTTGATTTGTTTTATGATGATAATTCGAAACAAAAAGAGAAAGAAAGAAAGAACGAGTATGCCTGTGTTATACATAGGCAGTGTGCGAATATGCACACAAAAACTTTACAAACTCACCAAAAAAAAAAAAAAAAAGAACAAAAAAAAAAAAAAGAAAAAAAAA
>JBAKGM010000200.1:43500606-43516026 GCA_037177215.1 Asparagus racemosus | reverse complement strand
ATCTTGAGGGTGGATCTGAGAACCTACAAACAATAGCCAAATCACACAGTAAACAGCAAATACACGAGATTTACGTGGTTCGACAAACTTGCCTACATCCACGGGAGGGGTGAGAGGAGATTCTACTATAAAGAAGAATAACGACGACTTGTACAATCCACAAGCTCGTCTAAAAGAAAATAAAAGCTTTGATTTTTACCCAAGAGATTTTTTACCCAAGAGAAATTGACCTCTCTCTTGTAGAACCTCTCCAAGGATTTTTCTCTCCTTTTTCTCTCTTCTCTCCTCACTTTCTCTCTCAACAAATCCTAGGTATAAATCCCTATTTAAAGGGAATTAATTAAAAATAATTTGTTAACCTATCCGATGTGGGACTAAAACAAATTACTTTTTCTTTTTTTTGAAATTTGCTACAGGAACTCGGGTTCCTGTAGCGGCTTGCTACAGGAACCCCGAGTTCCCGTAGCCGTTCACACTAACCTCTGGTCCAGCACAGTGTTGGCGTCCATTCGATGCACATGCACATTTGCGTCCAATACGATGCCATTCATCCGCGAAGGGTCAGTCATTTTTATTAGGCTTGAGTTGGACTCACGAGCCACAAGCCAGGTGCAGATTCGTCGGGAGTAGTACGTTGTAGTCACCAAATTCATGTGTGAGTTTCATCTAGCAAAAGCATGGGACGCGATTCAGTCCTAACATTGGACAAATGTTAGACGAACGCTTGGTTAAGTATACCCATACTCATCACTCAATCAAGAGTTAATGCTTATGAGTCAGTCATGTCCAATGAGCGAACTTGGACTTCTCTGTTGCGTACTGATTGAAGGATAGAATGTCATCGGAACAGTATCTGTTTAATGAACGTTTAAAAAGTTGCTCACCTCTCTTCGTGGTCCTCCTAAAATCTCTGGGGCCACTATAGACTATCTCACTGCAACAATACACACCTACCCCTAACAATTAGCTAGTTGCACCAGTTGATGGACAGGTGGGCCCCACGAGGGCAGAGAATTGCATGGACGACTTCGGTTGCTTCCAAATGAGGGGCTTCCTGTTCTCTCCGCTTTACGTCCCTCTCGACCCCTCATGATCTTAAAACATTTCCTTCTCATTTCCTAACATGAGCACGAGTCAACTCTGGCAATCACTCGTCGCCCTCTAGTCTCTCTCGTGGGCTTTTTCTTTTAGCACATGAATGAGTTGCTTAGGATTGTCTCGTGCCATTTCATTCATGTCTCGTTCATTCTAATCAATGGCAACGCACTTTTTCAAACTCCTACTTTGCTTAGGCTTATGAGGGTTGGAAGGAGCCACGCTGCGGGTCACTGTCCGAGTTAGGTTAACCCTATGATTTCAATCTCTAGGGTCTCTTTTGTGTGGACGGTTTGAGTAGGGATAAGGGTTGGTGAATTGGATGGATGGTTGGTTTCTCTACTGTTTGGCCCTTCCAATCTCTCAAAGGAGATAGTTAAAACTAAGGGACTGTTTCATTCAATTACAACTGTATAGAGGTTGCAATTAGTTACGTACAATTGAGACGTTTTAGACTAGTTGAAGCTGATGACTTGTACAGAAGTCATTATTGCAAATTTTTGAGCTATAGAAAGGGTGTAAGTTGCAACTCTAATTGCAACCAATTGATCCAAGTTAACCCCATAAAAGAATGTCTAGCAATTTAGTGAATATTAAATTGAACCAAGCAACGACAACTACAGCTGCATATGGCTGCGGTTATAACAACCACATTATTACATTGCAGCAGATAAACAAGTTTAGCTCATGCAATATCACGCTTGTTTTTCTTGTCGATTTTGAGGTTTCTATCTTCAAGGAAGAGAGAAACTTTTATATCAGTATTAGGAACATGCAGATGCAGTTATACGGTATAACAACTGAAATTTATGACATAAACAGACTACCAGAGAGTCACAATGACTTCATTATGACTCATATGACAAACAAAGGAACAGTAGATTAAAAAAGGTTAGCCGGGGACTTCTTACTGATCTTGATGATGGAAATGTCACTTCCACAAAGATGTTTGTGGCACGGCTCAATTATCAACTAATTTAAGAGAGTGCAAAGTTTTTGGATTTTAGGCTTGATGTTTGATGGTGGGCCCAGTTGTGCTATTGCATCCAATCATAAGTATAGCGGCTGACCAACTTAACGGGCCCATCTCTGAGAGCGACAGGCTCATCCTGATTAGCAGAGTTAGTAATTAGGGCCCACCAATAAAAGCAAAATCATTCACCTGTTGACCAACTTGATCCAAAAATTGACCGGAGCTGATCTTTTAGTTAGTGGCTACCTGGCTAGTTTCCAAACCAAGAACTACAGCCCCTTTGGTTTTATATGGGGGTAATTAACTTTTGGCTTAGGCTACTAGCTTGACAAAGTGTAGACTTTCAAGGTTCGGAAGACCCCCAAAATCTTAATAATACAAGCGTTGGCCAAGAGTTTTAGCCCCAGTGTAGGCCAAGCCAAAACCCCAAGCCCAAGCCCAAGCCCAATTTTAGCGAAAACCAGAAAGAGGATTTCCTTTTGCAGAATCACTAATTGAAAACCAAATGAAAGCACATCTCAATCTCAAGATGATATCAATATAGTGAACAACACTAGTTGGCAGCAGGAGTAAGGAGGGAAATCATAAACTGTTCTCATAAATCGAGTTCCAAAAGTTACAGAAGTAGGACACGAGTTCGATGGCAGTTAAAAATGACAGATATCGAGTGTACGCGAGATTTTGTTCCCTCACCATTTCCTTTTTATAAAGCCAAAACTTTTGAGAGAAAGAAACTCCATACCTCGTCTGTAGATAATAAAATTTGGTCCAAAGAGCAATTAAAAAAAAATTGAGAATGTACCTGATCAGCAGCGCAGTTTGTTCATTGAACCGACCATATTAACACGAAGAAAGATGCTTCTGTTCCTTGTATAAGAAGCCTATCTGCATTATTGAAGAGAATAGAATTTAGCTAGGAATTTAACCTATATGGGATAAGAAACAGCAAAAGAAGAAGGGGGAAAAAAAAACTTTTCTTAAAAGGGCTCCTCATAAGAATCTATCTATGATCAGCATGGACCAGTTGCAGTTCTAAAATGAAATGGTTTAGAGCGTGCAAGTTGAAAACATGCACGATTTTAGGCAGAGAAAGTTATACAATGCGAATCTGAGAATAAAGTGCTGGCCATTATTTATAGGGTAGGCATATAGCAAACTGACAACATCATATAATATGTTAGTAGCATCTCTAAGCGGGTAAAAAGTGGATTTAAAACCACGCTCTTTTTTGCCGGCTGCTGAGATAGATACCAAGTGAACTCATTATGCAATATGAAATTCATAACAAATGACAGAAGAACACATTAAAGGAAGAGGCAACCAAATACTACTTGAAGTGCAAGTTGCTAGATAAATTCAATGTGAACCTGATAGTGGCAATTACGTCGCGTTACAAATGAACAAAGAAATTTAGATGGGATGAGAAGCAAGGGTCATACCCTGCAGGTTGTTAAAATACAAGCACCAGCTTGTGCTGGGAATGATAAAGGGGTTATACCCTGCAGGTTGTTCCAAAGATCTCAAAATAGTCTAACTGTGAGTAAGAACGCGACTTTAGGCTCATAGAAATATAGTAGCAAAAATGTACATCAATATTCAGTTTTCTTCCTCATAAGAATCGGCCATTTTATTTAATAGACTGATGTTTGTAATATCATAATGTCATGCATAGATTCTGCAAATCTAATCAGTGAAAGAAAACAAGTAACACAATAAAAAATGACACACTATGTCATCATTAAATCTTACTCCGGAAGTAGTGCCCCTGAGGTCTAGGACAGGTGGTAATGGTCTGGGTTTGGTTGCAAGAAGTTCTATATTACAGTGCGCACCAATTTTTCCCCCACAAGAAAGAAAAGGAAGTGAAACGAAACAAAATCGTAAAAGAAAATAACTTAACATGTCTGTACCGTTTCCAGAGTTGGAGTTCCCTGAGATGATGAGATCTTTCAATTTAAGAAATAGTTGAGGAATTTTGATGGGCAGCTATTAACATGCCGCTGACAGATGACCCAGTACACTAGTGCCAAAATCCTGGCAAGGGAAACATGCACAATATAGTGGGCTTGCCATAAATCCTAAAATGTCATTTCTTACAGGGTCAAAATGCCCACTTAGATGGTTGGAAATATGCTAATCCTGCAGCACAAATTCTTTACTTCTCTTCATTCTCCATGAAATCTTACATCTTTCTCCATTTCTCCCTTACTCCTCTATTCAAAAGCATCTTAAGCTTCTTCAATTTTAAATCTCATCTGATAATGCACTTTCATTGCAAAAGAAACCTAGTTTTCTCTTGCCTTAACAAATTATCTAAAGATTATACTCTGTTGTTTTTATAATTTAACCTACCATATTAATAAACAAGCAATTCCATTGGAAAAAAAGCTTTAATCTAGTTACGAAAGTTGTTTTTTCTGCCTCTTGATGGGTATGGGAAAAAAAATCTTTCAATACCCAAGTAGCATTGTTAGAGATAGAACGACGCATGCCTGTTCCTCATCAGGCTCACAAGACAATATGTGAAGTACCCATCATCCAATTGGCTTAGTTGGCATTGTAGCTGTTCTAATGTGCTGGTTATTTTCTATTTAAGGACTCCTAGAGAATAAAAGACCTAACTGAGATATCATTTAAGCCATCAGATGTCACCACACTGAGATATCATTTTGCTAATACCAGCAGTGAATAGGGCGATGAAATTTTTAGTATTTTTCCCAACTGAGTGTCTCTTGTTTTTTCCTTTTTTTTGTTGAGATTTTCTCATAGCTTCTCTGTATTCTTTTGTGTGAAAGTCCTTTTAAATTTTCCTACAGTACGAGGATTCACATTTTTCCAGTAGGGTATACCACAACCGGGATGTTTTGGACAATTTTACCCTTCGGCCGTTTTGAGTTTTCACTTGCTTTGTCGGGCTCATCTTACCTATGAATTTTTTGAAGATGCATGTCCTCCGTCTTCAACTTACTTTTTTTATTATTACTATTTTTTATTTTTGAGGATTAAGCAAATTTGTGTGGGTCTACAATTTATACTCGTGTATCTGAGGAGCATATCGATTTTAAAGTTCAGAGGGTAGGCGTACTGTCTAATCTCATGTACCTCAGAAGGCAGGTGTAATTTGCAACCCTTAAGAAATGTATTATAGCTTCATATCTAAACTCATGCACTACAGGAATATTTTGTAGGTTCAAAGTTTTTATCCCTCTATCCAAGGAGCGTGGCATTGGGTTAGTAACTTATTATGAGTAATATTGTTTTAGGAAACGATAATTAATGGGTGGTGTTGGTCATTCTCTGTGTGCATCAATCAGTTGACACACCCCATCATTGAGCACCTTCAATGATTTATAATTAGAAGAGTAAAATTTGATTGAGTTCCATCTACTTCCTAGTCTCAATTCCTCTGATAATCTATTGTGATTGAAATGTGGAATTTTATCCATCAATCTTTTAGCTCGGAGCTACTTTTGTTTTAGATGAAAAAAACTATAGAAAAAATTGACATCTGTTCTAAGCTGAATATACTTTTTCATTATTTCAAATAAAGTTCTGAATTACTAATATAATACAATACATTGAAAAGATTTTCTTTTAAAAAATTATTAAATTATCATAAAAATTGCTACGGTGCTACCTTAAGAAAAATACTAACTATAAACTAATAAGCCTAATAATTAAAAAAAAAGTCAACTGTTAATTAACTAATTCCATTGGCAAGTAATTTTTTTTAAATTTTCAGTTTTTATTTTTTAACGAAAAGAAAGGAAAAATAAAAGATGACTAATCTCTCACGCACCTAAATTTTGCATTGTCCTCAAGGCAAGCTAAATAATGATGCATAATAAAAGATAGGAAAAGAAAACTTCATATTCTCAATCATTTTTCTCCTTGCTAGTGAATATTCAACCTCGAGTTTTAAAGAAATCTAAAATGATAAATTTTGCAATGTGCTTGAATTCTGAATGCGCAATCACCAATGTCTTTAACAACATTTGCAGCACTCAATAGCGGGTTGATTGTGGAGGATCTGACAAAAAAAAAAAAAAACTCAATCTGCTCATTGTCTCAAATAGGATGTGATTTAAAGTATATCGTGTGTTGATTTTGCTAAGATCGGTACCTTCCTCCTCATAATGTTCACTAGCCATTTCTTGGATCAAATTAACTTCTAGGGGTTGGTCAGTCAGATCATTGGGTTTCTAAGGGTGACTATTGTTGGTTTTAATTCTTCTACACCAAGATGTTGGTAGACTGAATATGAAAGAAGGTTAACACTAGGCCCCTAAGAGTGACTTATCTATGATGTTATTTTCTATGGTGCATGAAATTGTAAGATAACATGAGTCCTTATATCTCAGAGGCATTGACTTAGATAGGATCTCACTATGGTTGGCAGCTAAGAAGTCTTTCTTAGTGACATGTGTTGATCTCTTCTTTGTGCATAGGTCTTTCAAGAACTTGGCATAAGAGGGAATCTATACTATGATGTCTAGTAGTGGAATGTTGACCTTTATCTGTTTAAATTTCTCTAAAACCTTCTCCATCGGAAGAATGTTCCCTAGATTTGGGTCTATCAGGTAATGAGGCAACTGGTTTGAATCTAGACTCATGTCATTGGGGTTCAAACTCAGTCTTCTCTGAAGGAGATTCATCATCTAAGTTTTCAAATTCTAGTGTATAGATTTTATCTGAAGTTGTATCTGTTATTCTAACCTGTTTGTCAATCTATATTCTTGATCTCAAAGTGTGGACTGCAATGACACGAACTGAGTTTGATTGGCTTAGCTGGCTAGGACTAGACACTAGTTAGCTTAGCAGTTTCCTTCTCTCTCGCACTCACTAGTCACTATAGTGGCTTCGTGACGTAATTGTGCTTCTAGCCTAGCAATGACTTGGGTGTTAGCATTCAGAAGTTGGCTAGATGTTCGCATGAATGCACTGAGAGATGTGGAGGTTTGTGTCAATGATTTGATCATTGCTTCTAAACACTTTTCTAGTTACTTAAAATGTTTTTCGTGGTCCACATTAAAGCCTGGTAGAATATGATGAGTTAAAGGATTTTGAAAAGCTAGATTCTGAAAAGGTGGAGTAGGCTGTGAATTTTGAAAATTTATGGGAGCAGTGTTTGGCATGGGGAATTATAGATTTAGCTTATTTAAATTAAAGTTTGGTCCACCAGAGTAATTTCCCCAGTTCTGTACAAAATTTGGATGATTCCTCCAACCCGTACTATAAGTTGAAGAAAATGGATCATTTTTAATTGTTGAATGCAATATTGAGTTGATATGGGTCGAACGTTGCCTGGTCTCCTGACGAGGGACATTCTTCTAAGACATGTGAGGAAGCAAGACAATTACAGCGGGCTGGAGAAGTTACTTGGTTAACTGAAGCTGGAGTTTTAACTTATATAGTTTCTAGCCTACACATGATTGTGGCCAATTTGGCCTCAGTAGCGATGATTTTAGATAATTCTTCTAAGAGCGATGATTTTGGATAATTCTTTTAAGAAGTTCCATGTCTCTCCATTTTTCTTGAATTAGCTTACTAATGTATTCGTTTTATGGATAGGAAAGAACTTTCTAAGAAAAACCTCAACGAATTTCTCCCATGGTGTTCATGAGCAAGCTATACAAACATTTCTTGACTTCTTTAAGGGCAAAAGGGATAAACTTAAGCTTTATAGCATCTTTATATAGTTCCTTAACCTTGATCATTATACACTTCCTCAAATTCACTAATGAATATGCAATCATCCTAAGTGTCAGTGCCAGTTAATTTGGGCAGCATGCTAATATAGTGAGGTTTTAGTTGAAAGGTTTTACCCATTGTAGCTGGAAGTTTAATACATGAAGGAAGAGATGTCCTAGTTGTATAATACATATCTATAAGTGGTGATGTTTAAGCCATTTCTAACCATTCTAATCGATCAAATTGATTGTTAACTCAAGCTGGCATGCATAAGTGAAAGACTTTTTTTTATTTCTAAGAGAATGATTTACAAAAGAAAGGAGAAAAACCTAACAAACAAGTCAAAGGAGCAACTACTTAAATTAAGTCCTGAATTTCTAAGGTAAACCAAAATCACTAGACAACTACTAACCAAAAGTTACTTCAGGCCATACCATACACTAGGTTAATTGATCGGTTGACGAAATAAGAGCAAGTCTGAAGTGGGTGCCTACTGAGCATAACTTATCGATCAATTACATAACCTTTTTTATTGCGAGGGCTTATGCTCACTCTAACCTCTTTCCTTAGACGCCAATCAAATTAACCAACAGTAGAACACATTCACCTCCCTCAGATCCCTAGCTTTCTGTTAAGCTCGAATTCTTAGGGGCCAATGTCTAATGGATTTTATGACTTGAGCAATGAAAGACGAGGGATTAAGTAGGCACCCCTATAGACTTACAATTACCTAGCTAATTGATCAATTGATTTGGTGTATGGTATGGTGTGAATGAACTATTGGTTAGAAGCTGTTTAATGATTTAGATTTGCCCCAGAGGTTCGGACTTCATTGAATTGGTTGCTCCTTTGCTTTGTTAGCTAGGTTTTTCTCCTTTCTTTTGTAAATCCTTATCTTAGATCTTAAAAAAGTCTTTCACTGGTGCATACCAGCTTAGATTAGGAATCAATTTAGCTAACTAGGACAATTAAAAATGGCTGAAACACCATTATGTTCTCTTCAGGATAAGTGTTATCCAACTAGAACATCTCTTTCATCATGTATTAGATCTCCAGCTGCAATGGGTAACAACTTCAAACTAAAACCTCACTATATTAGCATGCTGCCCACAAGGTTTTAAATATCGGATATCGGGAAAATATCGGATAGCTAAAATTCATATCAGATTGCGGATATCGAGGATATATTGGGGATATGTGGTAAATATCGGAATGCTATAATGAATATTTTCATATATCGTATAATGAACTAAAATGTAATCTCTACATACTTTCAGAAATCTAAGCATACAAATGTAAATAATATATGTTTAGGATCGCTAACTAGCCTTGTAAAATAAACAAAAGTACAAATCAACGTTACAATATTTGGTTTGTTTTTTTAGGCCAAAACGTCATTTGATATAATAGGAAACTTATAATACCTCACCCAAAAATTGCCAAATGCGGTATATTGTTTTGCAACAAGCCATGTAAAAGCATATATCAGCCAACATATTGGCTGATATATTGGTCATATCGAGGACATATCGCCCAAAATACCCAAAAAGCGGCAAAGGATATTAAGAGACCATATTGGTTGCGGCAAGCCTTGTAAAAAGATATATTGGGGGATATATTGGGCTATATTGGGATATTTAAAACAATGGCTGCCCAAATTCACTGGCACTAATTTTGACTTTGAGGATGATTGAATATTCATTAGTGAATTTGAGGAAGTGTAATGATCAATATTGAGGAGTCATCTAAAGATGCCATAGAGCTTAGATTTATCCCTTAAGCCCTTAGAGAAAAAGCCAAGAAATTATTGTCTAGCATGCACGTAACCACCATATCCACCTTGGGGGAATTCGTAAAGGTTTTCCTTAAAAAGTTCTTTTTTATCGATAAAACGGCATGCATTAGTAACCAGATGTCATAGAAGGAAGATTAGTAAAGAACTTTTCTGAAAATACTTCGATAAATTGAAGAATCTTCTGGTCTCGTGTCCTCATCATTCTCTAGAGAAATTTAGGTTGTGTCAAATTATCTATGAGGTCTAGACTATGCTTCAAAAGCATCCTTAGAATCAATGTGTTAAGAAAACTTCTTCAAGAAATATGAAGAACATGCATGAAACTTCTTAGAAGAATTATCCGGAAAAAGCCATGCAATGAAAGAATTTTGATGATAAACCAACATCAAATTCCACCAACAATACTAGTGGTCAGTCGCTGCTTAGGCCAAATTGGCCACAATCATGAGTAGGCTAGAAGCTCTATAAGTTAAAAGTCCAACTCAGGTCAAGCAAGTCACTTCTCCAGCCTGCCGATATTGTCTTGTTCCCTCACATGTCTTAGAAGATGCTAGGAAACCAAGCAACACTCAAACCAGAGCAACTTGATGTAGCATTCAACCATTCCAAAAATGATCCGTTTTCTCTAACTTATAATTCAGGTTGGAAGAATCACCCAAATTTATCATGAAACCAGAGAAAATACTATAGTGCACCAAACTTCAATTTCAAGCAGCTAAATCCACAATTCCTAATGCCAAACACTGCTCCCACACATTTTCAAAATTCACTACCTTCTTCACCATTTCAGAATCCATCTTTTGAAAATCCTTCATTTCTAACTCCGCCAATTCCACCAAGATTTAATGTGGACCCGGAAAAGGGCTTAGAAGCAATGATCAAATCATTAGCACAAACCTCCATGCTTTTGATTGCATTCATGCAAATGTCTAGCCAACTTCTTAATGCTAACACCCAATCCATTGCTAATTAGAAGCTCAGTTAGGTCAAGTAGCCGCTACAGTGAGTGGGAGAGGGAAGGAAACTTCTAAGCCAACCAGTGCCTAATCTTAACCAGTCAGCTAATTAAACTCAACCCATGTTAATGTAATCCACACTTTGAGATTAGGAAAACAAGTAGACAAATAGGTTTGAATGACATATGCAACTCCTGATAAAACCTCTGCACTAGAATTTGAAAACTTAAATGATAAATCTCCTTCAGAGAAGACTGAGTCTAAATCCCAATTAGATGAGTCTAGATTCAAACTAGCTATCCCATTTCCTAATAGACTCAAATGTAGGAAACACTCTGCTCAAATGGAGAAGGTTTTAGAGAAACAAGTTAAGGTCACCATTCCACTGCGAGATGTCATAGTACAAATTCTCTCTTATGCTAAATTCTTCAGACCCATACACAAAGAAGAGATCAACTCATGTCTATAAAAAAGATTTATTAGCTGCCAACTTTAATGAGATCATATCCAAGTCAATGCCTTTGAAATATAAGACTAATGTTGTCCTACAATTTCATGCATCGTAGGAAACACCATCATAGATGAGACGTTCTTAGACTTAGGGCCTAGTTTAGCCTTCTTTCATATTATGTCTAACAACAACTTGCTACAGAATAATTGAAACCAACTAGCATCAGCTTTCAGTTAGTTGATAGATCCGTTAAGTTGCCCAAGGGGGAAATTTTGAGAATATTTTAATCAAGGTTGGGCATTTCATCTTTCTAGTTGCTTCATTGTCTTAGAGACCTAGGCATTTTCCAGATCCTAAGAGTAAGATCCAAATCATCCTGGATAGATCATTTCTATCCACATCCAATGCCTTGATTAACTATAAGACTGGTCGAATGAAACTCTCATTCAGAAACATGACTATAGACTTGAACATTTTCAATCGATGGAAGAAACCCAATGATCAAATTGACCAACCCCTAGAAGTTAATCTGATTCAAGGAATGTCTGGTGAACGTTTTGAAGAGGAAGGTACCGAGTCAGACCTAAGTTTAATCGTTCTAAGTCTCAAACAAATTTTTGATGAAGAACTTATGCTCCTAGAAGAGTTAGGGCAACCATTCGATCATGTGAAACCTGAGTTAGAATCTGAGCCTGACTTCTCTCCTGAGTTGAATCACAGCACGAAATAGATTTGAGACCATAGATAGATTGAGTTTATTTTTGTCATATCCTCCACCACCGACCCGCTCTAGAGATACAGATATTGTTAAAGACCTAGGAGATTGTGCATTCAGAATACAAGCACATTGCGGAATTTATAATCTTAGTTCTCTTCAAAACTTGAGATCGAAATTTCACTAACACGGGGAGAACTGATGAGACTATGTAGCTTTTGTTTCCTATCTTTTATCCTGCATCATTATTTGGTTTGCCTTGAGGGGGTGTGGGGGAGGAATTAGTTATCTTTTATTTTATGTTATTTTGTTTTCTATAATAAAATAAAATAAAAATATTTTAAATTTCAAATGTCAATTGAATTAGTTCATTATCAATAGAATTATTGTTATTATTATTAAACTTATTAGTTTTATAGTTAGTATTTTGCTTAAGTTAGCAATTTTTATGATAATTTTTAATAAATTTTTAAGAAAATATTTCTAATATATTATATTATATTAGTAATTTAGAACTTTATTTGAAGTAATGAAAATTTTATGTTTAATTCAAATCAAATGTGAAAGTTCTAAATATAAATCATGAGAAGAATGCGAAAACTGGGCACTAGCTTAAAAATCTTGATGTTTAAAGTGATCCTATCTTATTAAACCTAAGTTGACCAAGCAATTAAGCCCTTGAAGTATTTTCTCGTTTAATAACTTAAATCTAATTGGATTGAGATTCATTGGCCCAAAGCTCATTACATGATCACTTAGTAAAAGCCAGAGAAAATAGAACAAGATCGCTAAGGAACGAAAAGATACATAAAAGGAATTTTCCCTCTTTAAAAAAATTATAATCCAAGAAAATAGAAAAAGATCACTAAGGAATGAAAAGATACATAAAAGGAATTTTCCCTCTTTAAAAAAATAATAATCTTGGCTAGTGCTTAATTTTTATTAAAAACACTTGAGAAATTAATAGAAGGGATGAGTTAGCATAATTTCATCAAAGCTAAAAATAGAAGTTCTAAATTATATATAATATTTTACAATGAAAAGATTCTTGCAAAAAAAATATTTTGAATTATCTACAAAAGTGTATTCTTAAGTAAATATTAGCTTAGACTTGTTTGTTTAACAATGCTGAAAGGCTTATTTGTATATTGAGTTATTCAAATTGGCAAAGAGATTGAATTTTATAAGTATGTTCACAGCAAATCCTTATGAGACTAAACTCATCCACTAGGGTAACGTAGGGATTTAAAGGCACGCTGCATATACTAAATGCAATCGCGGTTCCTGCAAAAGTGAGTTAGAATTTTTCTTCCTTTCTTTTTATTTTTCTTTTGCTCGAGGACTAGCAAAGTTTAGGTACTGGGGCATTTAATTAACACATTTTTTATTATTTTTATATTCCCATTTATCTATATTTTTGTATCATTTAATTGATATTTGAGTATTTTTAGTGTATTTATAGAAATTAGGTTTTAAATAAAGAAGAGCCCAAAAGATGACAATTGAAACCAAAAAGCCCAAGCTCTAGAAGAATAAATCAGGTATCTAGTAGGGAATCAAGAAGAATATTTATTTACTCGTAAACGAAGGAGATGAAGACCAAGTCAAATTCGCATTTAGGATTGTCAACAGCAAAGAAAAGACAATGTCTCTCAAACAATACTGTGAAATATAACATAATATATATATGAAAATCACATATCTCGACAACGGAGCCATCCAGATTGGCATATTCTAAAAATTCCAACAATAATACTCATTTTTGGTGGAAATCTGAAATTAATCGGCTGTTACAGTTTTGTTTGGATTGATAAACAAATATTCAATTACTTAGAGATGAAGTCAAATCCTACGGTTGTGAGTGATTCCTATCCTATCTCTTGTATATTAGAAATAGGATCCTAAACACCTATTGTTTTTCATCAATTGTTCAATTCATCATGCAATTCAATTAAGAGCTTGGCTATCTAAGAGGAAGGCCATCTTCATGGTAGAACTCACTTTTTTGTAAGTTTTGCTTAATAAAAGTTTTTCTTATTTTCTTGTAATGTTTTCTTTTTCTTCCATTATTTTTGTTTGTTTTTCTTTCATCATGCATAGCTAATTTAATTTAAGATGCTTAGGATGATGAAACTAGGTTAGTTCTTATTTAAATTGTTAATTCTTCTTTTTAAACTTAATTGATTCATATTCTAATTATCTAGGCTATTAATAATTGACAGAAAAAGTAGACTTTGATAGGTTATAGACATTTAAATGTCATAGCCTATGTTCAGTAGATTATTTCTAGGGTTATCTTTTAGTTTAGAATAATTATTTATGAATCTATAATTTGCTAGGTTTGAAATTGATAGGTTATAGACATTTAAATATTGCATAGTTTATGCTTTTTAGGTCTAAGTAAATAAGATAAAAAAAAAGACACTAATTAATATATCTAAGTAGTAATCAACCTAAAGGATTCTACCCTAAGTGCCTAGTTAGTTCATAAATAGTTTTTAAATCAACTAGTCAACCAATTTCTCAAACTCTATTCTCGATATCTTCATTAAAAAATCTTTTGAAACTCTATATTCCCTATGGATCGACCTCTAAGGACTACAACTAGAAAGCTGTATACCTGCATCATTTACAGGGCCTAGAAATCTTCCATCAGCTAGGCCGAAGGCTCAGTCGGCTCTCGCTCAATAGTTAGCTTGGCCTTTGACCCAGTCGGCTCTCGCTGTTAGTTCCTCCAATCTTCTTGCAACCTCGTATAGGTGTTTAGGGGCACCTAAACTCCAGTTCTAACAAATGATATTCGGTTTAAAAGTAACATACACGAAGATCTAGGGTTTGGCAATAAAGATGTGGGTTTTTGGATCTTACGAACAATAATTAAAAAGAAATATTTGACTTATGTATAATGCGCAATTGAGAATAGAGTCAATGAAAGAGCGAGTAGGGAACTGGCCTCATGGATCTATCAATATATATCCCACTAAATGATTCCTCACCACACTCCAAGCTTTACTCCATAGTTCTCACCTATGTTACCTAGTTATTTCTAATATGGAGCCGTACACATACCTTACGCGTGCCTTACCTATACTCGTGCCCGACACTTCTTGGACACTGCTTAAATATATACATATATTTATTCAAACAAGTACTCAATTATACAATGCATGTTTAATTTAAAGTACTTGTCATGCACTTCGTGAATATATATCCTACACTTCACATTCATTTGTAACTTGGAGGATAAGGATCAAGTTCGTTTTAGCCTTAAGAACTATGATTTAAAAGCGTCATTTACATATATAGTTGAGAACTATGATTATATCGCATGAGTTTCCACCGTGTCCCTGTACCCCTTTTACAAAATTTTTGCATCCGCACCCATATGCATATCCACACTCGTACCCATGTAGCATATGTTTCCATTGATTCCTGCTCGAAATGGAGATGAAGGGTACTCCGGTTGCCCTATATTCCATTCTCTCTTCGCACTTTCCCTCTGCTCTATCTTTCTTGCTCTAGGTCGACCATAGCAAAGAAGAAACAAATGGGGAGAACGGCAGACAATTTTAGAGGTAATAGGGTTTTTGAGGATTAAAAGATACACATACATATGCATAGCTTAATGGTGGGTCAGACATCAATTTATGGAAGGGGTTATAGGGGTTTTTATTTCTACCCCCATTTATTTACTTCACTTTACCTTTAAACCCAACAACTATTCCCTCTACCTCAAAACCCAAT
>JBAKGM010000200.1:43415599-43435643 GCA_037177215.1 Asparagus racemosus | reverse complement strand
CCCCCCCCCCCCCCCCCCCCCCCCCCCCCCCCTCCCCCCCCCCTCCCCCCCCCCCCCCCCCCCCCCCCCCCCCACATGTCAAAATTCCACTAGATATTCTCTCAATCTCAAGCCATTATGTGATCATGATCCTAAATCTATCCATCCTTCATCAAAAGTGTCCAAAAGACAATGACAACTTGTCTAGCCGACAATACTCGCCACATTAAGTTCTATGCTTTGCATCATGGAATGAAGAATATTCTAGTTACACAAGTATAACTCTCAATTCCCTATAGTTATCGAAATTCTTTATTAGTGGAGGAATAATATTATCATTTTTGTTTAATTCATAACAAGTTCAAACTTTAGTAAATTAATAGAGATTTAAAGACGGTGGTAGAGCTATCTAGATTGAAAAGCTAATTAAACAAAACAAGGTATTAGCGTAGATAGATTTAAGTAAAGTTTATCCAGAGGCAAAAAGGAAGATATCAGTACTTCAAGCTAGGGAGCCAATTGCAAAGTTTGTTGAAGAAATTATCATATGTTTATTAGTTGTGGGCTTAGATATTTTTTGTAGTGACAGATACAAGTTGCGTCCAAGACTTTTGACACCAGTTGAGCCCAACTTAGACTTGGTCACTCTTTGACTTGGCCCTGACTCGCTGGCATGGGGTCCCACGACAAGACAATAATGGGTTCAGTCTCGACCCAGTTTAATCCGAACCCGACTGTGACCCGTTAACATATTCGTCGACCTACTTGAAAGAAATGTATGAAGTTACATTTTTGGATAAGGCGAATTTTATAAAATAAAAGAAACTTAAGAGAGAGAATCGTGTCAGTAAAATGAAGAAGAAATATAATTTCTTGACGATAAAGACCGTGACAGATGGTCGATGCAAATTATTACTCTATAATCTTATTTTCTTTTTAAATATTAGGATATGTTCAGACTTTTTAAAACATTACATCATTAGAGTTACTTTCTGATAGTGAATGTTATTGTCTACATATTTGATTTTTTTTTTGTTTGATTTTTTACTGAATAAAAATAGTTTACACTTGTTATAAAAAAAAGTTCACAGTGATTTTTACTAAACCTCTTATAGTCCATAATATTTTTGTGAATTTTAGGCAAGGGAAAACTTAGATAAAAGGATGGGTAAAAATAAAATAGATTGAACTTGTAGATGGACATATTTTCTTCCTTAATATACAAATTTAAGAAGAGCCAAAGAGAAGAACATCTGAAGTTAAAGAAGCATCAAATCGATCCCCTCTCACAAAAATCCAAACACTACGAAGCCAAACATAACTTTGAGAGCAAAAATTAAATATCCCATATATATAACCCATAAATAAAGGGGTTGCATCTTTATAGATGACATGGGTGCATCTTTTTCTTGAAATCATGATAATGCAAACAAATGTATGAGGCATAACCAGCATTTTTACCAAGAAGCATTAATGCTCCAAACATTCCATTTTGTCATCTGATGACATTGCGGTACTTTCATTCTATCCTCAAACACATGAAGCCTCTGCACATATGTCCAAGATCTCTGCTCATTAATATATGTATAGATATCCAATTTATATTGGATATGTAGTTTTCTCTCACATATCTACGTATATATTGATCGTGATAGAGAAGGATGTTCTTATTTATTTATTATTATTTTTGACACTTACAACCTTTCATTTTCTAATTTGGCATATTATAATCTATTGTGGACCAAGATAAGTTTTGAGAAATGTGTATTGCTATGAGCTCTAGAAAAGATTCTTAGGGCGTGTTTAACAATCACCAAAAATTTGGGCCATGTTTAATCTTGGCATAGTTCTATTCTAAACAAGTTTAGAGTTGAGCCAAAGGTGTGATGGTCTTGCACTGAACTGGTTTTGTGACATCTTTTAGGCCTAAGAAGAACTGGGTTGATTTTGCCAATTAAAAACAAACTCAAAATTAGGTCCAGTTTAATTATAATCTAATTTTAAGGGTTTGCCAAACTCGCTCTTAGGAAAAGTAAAAGAACAAAAAAAAAAAAAAAAGACTCCTGTCAAGAATGAGAGGCATCAAGGTCTAGATATAAAGTACGTATAAATATAAGAAGGGAAGTTTCGAATTGCCCTACTATACATTAACCTGAAATCAATCATATCCATGTTCAAAATATCTTCTAAATACATTAAAATTTCGAAGTTTTGATGAATGTATAACTTTATACTCTAATCGTCCTATATTGCATCAAATATGCTAGTCTTCTTAGACCAAAACACCCTCAATTAGAAAACATCGTTTATTCCGTCTATTATAAATAGAAAGACCTTAATACCTATTGTCTTAATTTTAACTTCCCTTGATTAGTAAGTTAACAATCTCCTCTCCTTTTAACTTATTTTGGTCTTTTAATTTCCTTCACCTACCTCTCCTCTTTGCTCATCCTCGTCATTGTCCTAAACCCCTCATTCCCTTTCTCTTTTATCTCCTCTCATTATTTTTTTCTATATAAACAATTGTTTTATACCTTCTATCTCTTCATTCATTTCCTATGAACAAATTAACTTTTGATAACCTAACCTTCATCTCATTGTACAATTCCAATATCAGCGTCGGTGGAGTTTTTGACCCCTGAGAAGCCAAGGCTACGCTTAGAATTTTTCGGCTTCAATTCAAGAACTTTCAAGAAATTGGCAAATTGAAGGTGACATTTCTTGAATCCTCTCTTTCTTTATCATTATTTTTTGTAAGTTATCAGATGATATTATTTTGGGTCCGATGAAATAGCAAATAGTATGATCATATACATTGTTTTGATTGGTGGATACGTGTACTTTAGAAAGAGTGCAGTAGAAGGTGGACAATTATTTTTCGAATCTCCTTCCGTAAATTCTACACAAAGAATTAAGGGATTTCCATGAGAGGAGTATATACGTGAAAAAGCTCATGTTATGAATTTCGTGCTTTTTTTTTCTGGCACATAACCCCTTTTTCCTTTGTCCATGAGAAAACAGATGATAATCCCCTAATATTTGTTTCCGAGAAACAAGTCTCCTGTTTCTTTAAACTTTATTCATAGAACACTACTTGGGAAAAAAAAAAAGAAAAAGAAAACCATTGATAAGTATTTCACGGCAACTTTGATAAGAACAGAACAACAATTAAGACTAAACAATATTAATGTGCCCCTCCACATCTTTGAACAGCGTGTTGATTATGTGGTTTATAGGTAAATCGTTAGCTATAATCTGAATATGTTGATGATATGAATTGTTACGATTTAATTGTGCGTCACATCAAACACAAACTAGAGAGAACTACAAGCTAACACAAGAGTCACAATCATTCCTTAGTAGCAGTAATAAAAATAATAGAAATAAAAAAAATAGTATTATTATCATTATAATATCAGCATTATTTAACAAATGACTACAAAGCCAAAGATATTCCCCCTTCATCCACGCTAAGCTGAAAGAAATTATCGTTTAAATAGCTCTTTGACAAAAGATATGATGATAACTAACCTAGTGAAGGTAACCGTTCTCACAAAAAAATGAATGTGGTTGACTCTAAAATTTTGAGATGAAGACTTTATTATTGCTATTGTGGTAGATCATCGAAGAAAAATGTGAAACTATGTCTCCCTAAAATTTTGAATCAGTACTACTAATATTAGTACGATAAATTCATCAACACGATTAAGATGATCAGTTAAGTACGCTATTTAATTAGTTGCTCCCGATTTGAATATTCATCGTTCTAGTTTCATGGAATCAGGTTAAAATTAAGATGAAACCTGGCTCCTGGGATTTTCTTTGACACGGTTCAATAATCCTAAGGACATTGGTAAATTTTTTATTTTTTTATTTTGAAAAATAAGGTATAAACTTTAAAATGTGTTAAAAAAAAAAATATATATATATATATATATATATATCTAAGGGGCCCCTCAATAGGCAAGTTTCCTATCTCCCCCGGCTTGACAGCCTTGTATCAGTTCACCCAATCCAACCAATTGCAAACCCCCGCAATCCCCCCATCGCGGTCGGGTCTGGGACCCGAACCCGTCTTTTTCGCGACCCAACCGCTAAGGACTAGCGTGCGGGCCCACTCACATTAAAAAGTATAATTATTTATTATTTATTTGCGGCTTTATTATTTTTTTCTCCAATAAACTCTCTTTTTTATTTTCCCTTGGCGTTTTTGGGGCACTCCATCAAGATCACTACTTTGCTCGTGAAACAGAGAGAGAGGGAGAGAGAGAGAGTCAGGGAAAAAAAAGTAAAAAAAAAAAAAAAACTAACAGAAAACTCTCTCTCTTCTCTCTCTAACATCTCACAATCATCGCTTGTCTTTTAGGTTCATCTCTTCAGCCAATCTCCGGCGAACGCCCCGGCGACACTCGAACCGGCAGAATCTGAACTTGGATGGGATCTGGGTAATGGGAGTTGAATCACCTCCAGAGAGCAGAGAAAACAAGCATAAGATCTGATCTTTCTGTGTGCTTCAGTCTAAATCTGCGATCTTTAGCCTTCCTCTAACATGAAGCTAGGGTTTTTGTTCGTGGTGCTGTCGGCGGCGGCGGCCTTGCTACTGGCTCCGGCGGAGGCGGCGGAGAAGCACAAGCACGCGTACGCGGCGATGATGTACATGGGGACGCCGAGGGATTACGAGTTTTATGTGGCGACTAGGGTTATGCTGAGATCGCTGGCCAAGCTTAAAGTTGACGCTGATCTCGTCGTCATTGCGTCCGATGATGTCCCGATCCGATGGGCTCAAACACTGTAAGTTTCAATTTGGAGTCAGATTTATTTCAGTCTTTATTTGAAAAGTTTTTGAAACGGCGAAGAATTGGGGATCTTTTGAGGATTTTTATTGTTTGCCCCTTTGTTTTAGATATGTTTGCAATTTCGCTTCTCTCCGAAGTTTGCGTATGATGTCAGATTTAGTTCAATGTTTTTTGGATTTTTTTTCCAACGAGGATCAAGCGGCGAAATTGGGGATTTTTATCGTTTGCCCCTTCATTTTTTGAGATGTTTGCAGGTTTTAGTCGAATATGTTGAAGTTTGATTTTTGAATTGTACGGTTAAGAGATCAAGTTTTTGTCTTTTCTCGAGATTCTTGTTCGTTGAAATTTAAGCTTGAAGATGATGAAGTAGAGAATAATTGATGAAGGACGGAGATTTTTTCCTAAATTTACCTGACTGCCCTTGCCGGCCATTGAAATGGTTATAATTTTTTGTTGGGTTTTTGGTAATTTAAAGTTTTGGTTTTTAGTTTTTAATTATTAATTTGAACGTTTTGTTGCTGTTCCTTGATATTTACTGGTTTCTTACGCTCTGAGTCCAAGTTTTTTGACTTCTGTATTGGCTTGAAGAAGAAAATCCAGCTCAAAAGACCTGAACTGCCCTCGAATTTCTCCGAATATTTTGAAATTGCCATGGGATATAACTGATTTTTTCTTTTTTTTAAATCATTAAAAACTGAGTTTTGTGATATTTTAATTCATTTTGATGCTGCAACGATCAAGTTGCTGTGATCACGGTGAGGAAATCATGGGGAAATATCTTGCGAGAAAAATGAGCAAAAAATTTAGATTTTTTTGGTTGAAAATTATGACACAGGACAAAAATTAGTTGACTTTCTTTTGGTTACTAACAAAATTCTCACTTAGACTTTTGGCGCTAAGTAATCTTTTCCCTACTAATAGTTTGACACAAAAATATCATATTCGAGCTGAAAAGTATAAATATGTTTACTCTGCCAAGTGCTTATTAGTAAAATACAAGAAGCCCTTTGAGTCATTCAAGCTTCTAATGAATTGTTTGGATTTCTACAAATAGGAAAAATGAGGATGGAGTGAAGGTGGTCACTGTGAAGAACTTAAGGAACCCATATGAGAATCAAGGCAACTTCAATACTAGATTCAAGTTGACAATGAACAAGCTCTATGCTTGGAGCTTAGTTGAGTATGAGCGAGTCATCATGATCGATTCGGACAATCTCTTCCTTCAAAGGACTGATGAGCTCTTCCAATGCGGTCAGTTTTGTGCTGTGTTCATTAATCCTTGCATATTCCACACTGGCCTATTTGTTCTTCAGGTACGATACTTCCTCATTATTATTGATGAGCCAACGGTTAATGTTTTTGTACTTTCACTGACAAATTGATTTTTGTGATTTCACATTTATACCTATAGCTGACTGCTTAGGAATGTAAAGTGTAAACTAATATGTGCTTTTATATGTCAAGGACTTGAATTTTCAATGCAGCTATTATATACATTAAGTTCATATGTAACATTTGATTCATTTAGGAAAAAATGCACACAAGGCATGTGCATAATTGGGTTAATTCATTTACTATTTTGCATCATATTTATGGTAGCAATTATTAATTTTGCAAGGTAGTGGTTGATGTTCAATGAGTTGGTGAATTAGCTTCCTATTAGGATTAAAAACCTTATATAGGGATCTTGCTTGTGACTGACAAATAAATGTAGTGGTCCATTGGAGATGCAGCTTGATGTACCCCATTTCAAGACCCATAATTTTTCATACCTGGATCAAATTTGGTTTTTTAATCTGCTCGTTACTTTGATGAAAAGGTTAGGACACAACTTGTTTGTGACCCTAGAACATGTTCTAATTTCATATCACTTTAGATACAAGACCATAGTTCAAGATAAATATGCTGGCCATTCTTTAATTAAGTTTATTTAGGTGACATTTAAGGCTTATTTTAGATGACATCTCTGTGTGATAACTTTATCTGAAGTCCTGTGATTTTGTTAGGAGATTAGCATTTTGTACTTTCACATCCAGACCAAAACTATATTTGAAGTTCCTTTCAGCTGTCTCATGCGCCTGTGATGATGCTTGCAGAGTGATCATGATTGTGCACACACTTTGCTCATAGAAAAGATAAGGTCATGGCACTTTGATGAGTCCAAACACCTTTAGACAGCTAGAACCTGACTGAGTCCACCAGGACAACTAGACAATGACCAAGTCTAATTGAAGATGCAAGAATGTGATTGCTATTAGGTAGTAACGTCATCCCTTAGGCAGCGAAAATAACCCAAAGAGCTGTCTTTGATCTACCTTTAGCATATCTGATTCTTACTTTATATACGTCAACTTATTTTAGTCATAGTTCAATATTAAATGCAAAAGTAAGAATTTTGGAAATGAGAGTTGGTTGTAGTTTGTACAACACAAATACCTTAGGTAGGGTTTGTTGTACCAGTTATAGATGTTTGTCACTTTTCAATTAGATTTTATATGGAGGTTTGAAACCTTATCTTGCTGATTTTAGCAAGTAACCATAGCCAGAGCCTTTATGTCTCTATTTTTGACCTGCAGTGGTCTTAGAGAACGAGTGAGGCTGGATTTTCCAATGAGATGTTCACGGGAATCAAATTCCCACATGAGATGTTCAGGGGAATCAAATTCCCACATGTAGCGCTTAATGTGCAAGTCATATATGATTCTCAAATTTGAGTCTGATTTGATGTTGAGTTTTAAGCTTCCATATTGATAGTTTGAACAAGTTTGTTTTGCCAGAACCGTGATGTTACTGATTTTTTAGCCACTAAAGATCGCAAAGGGATGGAGAGAAGTAGAATAGAAATGGTTATGATTCATGGCCCTTCCCTAACCCACTTTAATGTGCTCCATATGGATTTATGGCCCTTTCCTAACTCACTTTCGTGTGCTCCATGTGTCCCCTATTCATAACCATATCGTTATTTGTCGTAGAGGACTTAATATCAGCAATAAACTTTGTTAATTGTTTGCCATGCAGAGAGATTTCTGTCACATGCAAATAAGTGAAAATCTCTGCAAAAGAAACTAGGCCACTGTGAAAAAAATGACTGAAACCATAAATTACAAACCGTAGCATACAAAACTCACTTATTTTTTGTTGTTGTTCTGTGCCCATTTATTGATTGTCTTTATGATTATAATCTCAGTAGATTTCTCATTCCGTGTAAACTTTTTCTGGATGTAGCCTTCAACGGAGGTGTTTAAGGACATGCTTCATGAGCTAGATATTGGTCGTTCAAACCCAGATGGAGCTGATCAGGGATTTCTCGCCAGCTATTTCCCAGAGTTGCTTGACTGTCCAATGTTCCATCCACCTGCAAATGGTAGCAAAGTCGATGGCTCCTACCGTCTTCCTTTAGGATATCAGATGGATGCTTCCTACTTCTGTAAGTTCACATAAGTGCCTTTTCTTTTGGTGTTTTTGTATATATAACCTTTAATCATGTGAATTTGCAAAACTGTCCCCAAATCTTAGCATCCGCAGAACTACACCTAAATCTTCAACTTTGGATAAAAAATAACCCCCAGTAAGTCATCAACTTTGATGCGTTAATTTGTACATGCAATGTCAAAATATCAATGAAAAAGGCCAACTTTTACTAGCCATATACAACAAAGTCGATGATTGGTTGATTTGGGGGATATTTTTTTCTCTCCCAAAGATAATGATTGGGGGGTAGTTTTGCAAACACGTGATTTAAGGGGCATATATGCAAAACCCTTTTCGGTTTCTACCTCAACTCTTCTATTCTTCTATCTTTGTTCATGTTAATATTTGTTTTAACACGATTCTCCAATTGGAAAAAGTTATATGTGGCTCTCATCTAGTGCAGCTAAATAGAGTGCAATTAATTTGTCTTTTAACACGATCAGAAGCAATTTATATGTGTTCCTCTCTCTTGCAGATCTTAAGCTTCGCTGGAGCATACCCTGCGGACCTAACAGTGTTATAACATTTCCTAGTGCTCCATGGTTCAAGCCTTGGTATTGGTGGTCTTGGCCTGTTCTCCCCTTGGGCCTTCAATGGCACGAGCAGCGGAGGAAAACTATTGGGTAAGTATTCCAATCTCCTTAAACCCCTAATTTATGCAGTCTTCATTGAAAATTAAGAACCACACAGCCAAACATAGTTTTGGTAAATTACACAAAAAAACCCCTTAAGTTTGGCTTTTTTCTGAGATAACCCCCCTAAACCTTAGAAATGTCTCTTAACCCCCCAACTAACACCATAAGATTTGAATGTGCATATGAAAATCATGTGCGACCGAAATTCTCCTGAGGAAAAATGTCTTTCATATCTCTTTAATAATTTTAAAGGTAATTTTCATAATATCCCATTAAGTTTGGTTATCTAGTAATGATTAATTTAATTTAATAATTAGAGTGTTAATTTAAAGAGGGGATTCTGGTCTTTTTACCAGTTCGTCTAACACTGTTTGGGGGGTCAATTGTTAAAAATTGAAAACATTTGGGAGGTTTTCAGAAACACCCTAAGCTTAAGTGGAGTCAAGTGGCCAAACTTAAAGGGGGTTTTGTGAAATTTACCCTACGAAGTCTTTTCATGTAGTATTATACTGAAATCTAATATGGAACAGGTACGGTTCCGAGCTCCCCGTCCTAGTAATCCAATCTGCAATGTACATCGCCATCATGATAGTCACCCGCTTAGCTCGTCCTAGCCTATCAAAACTCTGCTACAATCGTCGCCCAGAAAAAAGCGTGGCAGTTTTACACGCTATGCTCAAAATGGCGGCCCTTTGGTCTATCGTAGCAGCGTACACCGTCCCCTTCGTCCTCATACCTCGGACTGTTCACCCTCTTCTTGGTTGGTCTTTATATTTGCTCGGCTCTTCCTCCTTGGCCTCCATTGTCATCAATGCGTTCTTGCTTCCGGCTCTCCCAGTTTTAACTCCTTGGATTGGGATCCTTGCCTCATTGTTTGTGATGGCGTGCCCATGGTATTCTAATGGCGTGGTTAGGGCTCTATCGGTATCTGCTTATGCTTGCCTTTTTGCTCCGTTCCTTTGGGCGTCGCTGACAAAAACTATGGCGTCGTTGCGTCTTATTATCGAAAGGGAGACTTTCTTTCCTAGGCTTGGAGAAGTTGCACAGACTCCAGAGTTCAGCAAGTTGTATTGATCTTTCCTATTTTTTCAAGATTTTGGGTGATTTTACGTGTATCACTTGTGTATGAATACGAGTATATTCGGTGTATTTTAATACCTTTACAGAGCATTAGGAGGAAAAGAGTCCAAAGGATTGGGGAGATGGAGGGGCGGTGCAACTTAGAGAATGTGCGCGAGCGTTCGATCTAATTGCAGTGAGTAGGAGATTTGTTTTTGATTGGTTTCTCTCCTACGTTGTACTGAACTTTTTGCATATTTGGAAAAGGACACCTTGGGCTGCATTTACAATCTCTCTCTCTTATGGGATTGTTGTATTTATGTCTAGATTTTTAAGTTGTGTATCGACAAACTTGCATAATTTGATAATAGTTCCTCACACCTGCGAAATTGCTCATAGGTGCCTCAAACCAGAGCGGTCCAAATTGGTGAGGGTGAGTATTCCCCTCAAAATTCGCCTCTAGTCCATTTTTGAGCTTCTCCAACGGTCATTTTTAGCTTCTCTAACATTTTGAGGGGGTGTTGTGGCAACTGAGAGTGTTTTTTAAAAAGTTTGCCAGCCATAATTGCAAGATCTAAGTGAAAAAGTAGAAGAGAGACCAATTTTTGCAGGACTCTCGAGGGGGCGCATGGCCAAGTTGAAACGTTTGAGGTACTAATATTGAATTATCGAAAACTTGGGGGCGCATAGGAGAACCATTTCGGATGTGGAAATTATTTTCCGTATCTTTGCGAGTGTTCCTCGGAAAACATTTTTTTTTTCTATTTGTTTCATCTGGACAACAAATCTGTACATTAGTCAAGATGGATTTAATATAGAATTTTCATCTGCGTATCTATCATCATTACTTATCCTACTTGAAAATTACATTTGCTGCCTTTTGAGGATGGGTCAATCAACTTAGCTCCTTTCTTAACAAGAAATACAATAATTGAGAAGAAGAGAGAATATCTATAAAAAGAATAACACTTGGTCACACAAACATTTCCTAATCATTGGTTACAATGAGAGAAGCCTTTTCCAATAAATAAATAAAAAAAAATAAAATTAAAAAAGAAAAGAAAGGGGAAAAAAAGAATACTGTTTACAATCTTTCAATATTTGGAACATCTCACTGATTACATTTTACAGTTTAGAAAAAACATCGCAACAGCTCACCGTGGGTGACTCAAACAATTGCGAAGTTCTAATATCTCTCCCACGGTCTTGGGTTCGATTCCAAACTGAGTGTAAAAAAAAAAACACATCGCAACAAGTATTTGTTGCTGTTGTTGCTGCAACTTTTTTTGTTTGTTGATGCTCATAGCTGCAAGTTGAGCATACGATAGATTGTATTAGTAAAGAAAACAAATAAATAAATTGATGATATTATTATGATGAAATTGCAAACGGAATAAAATTGTTATGTTGCATGAATTCTTAATCTAATTTGTTATGAAACCCTTTCCTAAAAGTTTAGTTGATTTAGCTAGCCTTGTTGTCAGGCACTAGGCCATTTTTAGTGATCAATTACAAAGCGTGCTTTGTATTGCAAAGAAAACATGTTCAATATAAAAGAATTGGTAATGTCTAGTTAGAAAAAATAAAAATAAAATAAAGAAGAAATTATTTTTTAAGTAAATTTGTTTACCTCAACAACGTTCAGTAGCATTTGTGGGATTGAGCTCTGAGCTTTAGCGGGACAACAAGCCCGCTATTCATCCTCCAACGGAACCAAGAAATAATACTTTCACCTCTTGATGAAACATTTTGCAGATTCAAAAAGCACAAAAACAAAAACATGAAACAAAGGAATCCAAAAAAATTGTTTGTCATAGAATATTATTGACTCTCCATCTCAATTTATAGCTAAGATACATTGTCAAATACATTGCATCGATGACAGATACGTTGGCTGAAACAATGAATCTATAATCAAAAAATCCTAGATGGCATCTGTTCATGAACCCAAGTAATGTAAGTGTCTATATGCATTTCACTATATAATTTCCATCAAATTTAAATGGTTAATTTCACAATGTACTATCAGACGTATTAATGCAAAATCCTGGAAGATATATGTTCATGAATCCAAGTCATTTAAGTGTGTACATATGTTGCACCATATGATTTTCATCACATGAAATTGTTTATTCCACAATGTACTATTAACTTGCTATATATAATGCAATTAATTTACACAAAGCTAATGTTTTGTGTAAGTTCTACCCCTCAATTAATTTTAACTGACCTGCTTCTTAGGGGGATTGAACACGGGACTCAAAAATCCACAAACATCATCTTCCCCAATAGTCAAAAATCCTCTCTAACCCATTTTTGAGCTTCTCCAACGGTCATTTTTGAGCTTCTCTAACATTTTGAGGCGCATTTTGGTAATTGAGTGTGTTTCTTTTAAAGTTACGCAGCCACGGTTTCAAGATCTAACTGAAAAAGTAAAAGAGAGATGAATTTGCAGGACTCCTTAACATTTGAGGGGCGCACGAGCAATTTGAAAGGTTTGAGGTACTAATATGAAATTATTGAAAATGTGGGGGGTCCAAAGGAGAACCATTTCCTACGTGGAAAGTATTTTCCTTAGTTTTTCAAGTGTTTACTGGAAAATTTCCCCCCCTGTTTGTTTCACCCAGACAACAAATCTGTACATTAATCAAGATGGATTAAGATGTAGTCCTTTAATCTGCATATTATCTTGTTGACAATCATAACTCATCCATCTTGTTAGCAACCATTAAGCCACTAAAAATTAAATTTCGCCCCTCTTGAGGGTGTCTCAATCAACGTAGTTCCTTACTTTAACAAGAAATAAGAAATCACACATTATCACATAAAACATTATATAATCATTGTTTACAGTGTAAGGTCCATATTTCAATATTAGTGAAGATGGATAGTACTCTTATCTGCATATGATCATTACTCATTAGCAATCATGTTAATCCACTAAAATTAAATTTGGCGCCTCTTGAGGGTGGCTCAATCAATTTAGCTCCTTTCTTTAACAAGAAATAAAATCATTGAGTGGAGAGAATTTCTGTAAAAAGAATCACACTTGGTCACATAAAGTTTTATAATAATTGTTTACAATGGGAGAAGCCATTTCTAAGAATTAGAGGGGTAAGTAAAAAAACATTGTTTACAATGTAAGGTCCTTGTTTCAATGTTTACGTCGCTGATTACATTTTACAGTTTACAAAGAACATCACAAGAAGTCGTTTCTTGAAATCAGGGTTGTTCCCTTAATTTACCCTTCTTTTGTTTGTATTTGTTGCTGTTGTTGCTGCAGCTTCTTTTGTCTGTGGATGCTCATAGCTGCAAATGAGCATATGGTAGATTGTACTAGTAAAGACAACCGATAAGCAAGATGATGATATTATTATGATGAAATTGCAAACTGAATAAACTTGTTCTGTTGCATGAAATCTTAATCTAATTTGTTATGAAAAAACCCTTTCCTAAAAGTTTACTGGACAAATTTAGTGATTAATAAGGAGTAAGCGAAACCGCGGTTTTATATTGCAAAGAAAAACATGTTTTATACAAAAGAATTAATGATGTCTGAAAAATAAACAAAAGAAGAAACTACTTTTGAAGAAAATCATTTACCTCAACAAGCTGCAGCAATTCTTGTGGGATTGAGTTCTGAGCTTTAGAAATACAGCAAGCCCAATTTTCATTCTCCAAAGGCACCAATAACTGAAGCCTTCGCCTCTTGGTGAAACATTTTGGAAACTCAAAAAGATACAAAAACGTGAAACAAAGGAATCTGAAAAACTATTTGTCATAGAATTTGATTGACTCACCATCTCAATTTATAGATAAGGTACATTGTCAAATACATTGCACTGATGACAAATACATTGGCTGAAACAATGAATTTGTAATCATAAAATTCTAGAGGACATCTTTTCATGAACCCAAGTCAGTTAAGTTTGTATATGCATTTCACCATATAATAATAATTTCCATCAAATTTAAATGGTTAATTTCACAATGTACTATCAGACTTTGTATTTACACAAAATCTTAGAAGGCATTTGTTCTTGAATCCAAGTCGTTTAAGTTTATACATACATTGCACCATATAATTTTGATCACATGACATTGTTTATTCCACAATGTACTATCGGACTAACTATATATAATGCAATTAATTTACAAAATTATCATTTCAGATATTTTAGGTTGCATTTACAATCTTTTCTCCCGTCTGTGGTTGTTTTATTTATGTCTAGATTTTAAGTTGTGTATTAAAAAACTTATAGGATTGGTTACATGAAATCTTTTTATCCTTCTAGAAATGAAGGATCGTTTGGTTTTATATCACAGGCACCAGCTCAGTTGCAACTTTGCTCGTCAATTTGCTGGAAAAAAGAACAAAAAGTAATCCTTTTTATGTTACACCTAAAAAGATTATATAATAAAGAAGAAAGCAGCACAAGAAAGGTTAGCCAATAAGGAATTCAACCAACCAGATGGTGATGACAGCATCCTAGCCACAGCTGTTAGGATCTGCGATGCAAGTCTAGAGAGGGATGAATAGGGTTGCCTATTATTTTTTGATAAACACAGAATATACAGCAGAAATAAAAATGATAATAAGAAAAACAATAAGCAATGCAATAATCACAAATAAAAACACAACCTGAACACGCGAGATTTTTATAGTGGTTTGGATATCCATCCTACATCCACTCTTTATTCTTGCGATCCTCACTATGTAAAAGTTCACCTAAATCACACACCCGATTCAGTAGGCTTTACAAGACCGCATCCTAGATAACCCTAATCTAGTCATCTACACCCAACTCTTCACACATGAGTAACCCTAGCTCTAACTAGTGTCCAATCCCTCAATTAACCCTGGCTTGAGTGCGCCGTAAACCCTCAATTCATTCTGGCTTGAGTACGTTGTAAACCCTCAATTTACACCAGCTTGAGTACGCTGTAAAATCAAGTTTAAACCACACATAACAACATCAATTAAGAGTAACACAGAAAGATCTTACAACCATTTTGTTAAGCAAACAGTTCTCCTTTGAATTTGATTGGGGATCTGGAAGAATGACGTCATAGATTGAGTTCTAGGGCAATGCTCCTCGAAGGTTGATGATCGTATACTGAAGAACAATGTTGAGAGGCAATATGAGAAGCTCCTTAGAGATAACGATGAGAATCCTTCTTCCAAACTTAAACCCCTAGCTTTTTCTCTATCTTTTTCTTTCTCAATTAGGTCAGGAAGTTTTGAAAAAGTGAAAGAAGAAAGCCTATCTATTAGCTGTGATGGATGGCTGAGATTTAATCTTGAAAAACTGAAACTCAACATAGCCTCATCGATGAGGCTCGATCAGAGCTCTTGCTCATCTACGGCTAATGCTTCGCCGCTCCTTTTTCATATTGATAAGCATCTTCATATTGATGGGCTATGAAGTTGCTCATCGATGAGTGATATGCTCATCGATAGGTGATATGCTCATCGATGGGTGGGGACTCTCTATAAAATTTTGCTATTAATATGGAGTTGTTGATCAATGAATCAGTTCCAGGTTTATCGATGAGAACCTATGCTCATCGATGATCAAATGCTTATCGATGGACAATCGGCTCATCGATGACCAAAGAGCTGAAAACACTCAGTTGAGTTGAAACTTCTTTCCATTTGTTCTCAGTATCGATTCTAACATATGTAAATCTGCACAAATCATCTCAAACAGAAATTAGACCGATATGAAGATTTGTTATCCATCAAATTAAGTCGACTGCACAAATGCGATTCTAACAACAACAACCATAGAGACAAAATCAAGAAAGTAAAAATGGGGTTAATTGCATATACACCCTCTATGAAGATGTATAATCCATACAGTATTTTTTCCCCTTCCCGTTAGATTAGAGATGTCAAGTGAATATTACAAGACAATACATTATTTTTCCCTTATATATTACATGAAAAAAGGACTAAATTGTGCTCCAAATTCAAGCCAAGAAATGACACTAAGTTATAGGAAGAAATCCAAGGTTTCAGCAAGTCACATATCGAGAAAAGCATTTCACAACCATTGGAGTGGTGCAAATAATAGTCTCTACTTGCAATACATGCAATAATATATAACGGGGAAAATTAAATTACTGTTCTGTATTTTATCGTAAAAGTTCTTTCTTACAGACTAACAACTAAGGTTGTAGATTTTCCTTCAACGAAATTGGAGAGCTCACCACCTACAACTTCGAGCAATGGGACCTACCGAACTTCTCTCTTCTCATAACACTAACATTTTGGGATTGAGCTCTGAGCTTCAGAAGGAAAACAAGCCCACTTTTCACCTCCAATTGCACCAAGAGAACTGCAACTTCTTCCTCTTGATAAAACATTTTGCAAATTCAAAAAGCACAAAAACATGAGACAAAGGAATCTGGAAAACTTGTTTGTCATAGGACTTTATTGACTCTCCGTTTCAATTTATAACTAAGATACATTGTCAAATAGGTAGCATTAACGACACACACATGGCCGACACAATGAATCTATAATTATAAAATCCTAGAAGACATCTGTTCGTGAACCCAACTCATTTAAGTGTCTATATATGTGGGAAGCTTGTGCTGAACTTGTTTAATTTTTGGAAAAGGACAACAAGACCCCTTAGGGCTCATTTAAGTGTCTATAATTAAACAAGTTCAGCACAATGAATTCTTAATATAATTCTCAATAAGCCCTTTCCTAAAAGTTAAGTTGATTTAGCCTTGTTATCAGGTCTAAATGTCTTTCCCCTTAGGGTGCTAAACAATTTCTAGTGCACTAAGGACTCAGCAAAATCTTGGTTTGCATTGCAAAGAAAACATGTTAACTATATAAAGAAATAGCTACTGTCTAGAATAAAATAACGAAGAAATTATTTTTCAAGTAAATTTGTTTACCTCAACGAGTACGGGCAGCCTTTGTGGGATTGAACTCTGAGCTTCAAATGGACAACAGGTACACTTCTGTGCCTCTTGATGAAACATTTTGCAAACTCAAAATGCACAACAACATCAAACAAAGGAATCCAAAAAAGTAAGTTATTTCTCATTGAATTTTATTGATTGTCCATTTCAATTTATAGCTAAGATATGACCCTCTCATCGGCCCCGGGTTCAGGTTCCATCCTACCGACGAAGTACTCCTCCTATGCAAAATCATCCGCTGTGCATTTCCCTTCGACGCAACTGCAGAGCTCAACATTTACAGCTTCTAGTCATGGGACCTCCTGAACTTCTCTCATCTCAGAACATGAGATACTGAGTGGTAGTTCTTCGCTCCAATGGATTCAGGGATTGAGCTCTGAGCTTCAGAGGGACAACAAGCCCACTTTTCAACCCCCAACAACATTAAGAACTGCAGCTTTCTTCTCTTGATGAAACATTTTGCAAATTTAAAAAGCACAAAAATATGAAGCAAAGGAATCCAAAAAAATTATTTATCGAAGAATTTTATTGACTCTCTACCTTAATTTATAGCTAAGATACATTGTCAAATGCATTGCATTGATGACAAATAAGTTGGCTGAACCAATGAATCTATATTCATAAAATCCTAGTAGATATTTGTTCATGAACCCAAGTCATTTAAGTGTGTATATTCGTTTCACCATGTAATTTCCATCAAACTTAAAATGGTCAATTTCACAATGTACAACCTGACTTACTATAATTGTATGCACATAAAATCCTAGAAGAAATCTTAGAAGATATTTGCTCATGAACCCAAGTCATTTAAGTGTGTGTATGCATTTCACCATATAATTTCTATAAAAATAAATAGTTAATTTCACAATATAATATCAGACTTACTATACTTGTTTTACATAAAATCCTAAAAGGCATTTGTTCATGAATCAGAGCATAATTATGCCGGCACACACCACTTGACGATGACTTCATCGCAATAATAAACCTATATTTATTGCTACTTATTTTATTGATTTCATCAAATAGGTCATTTTAGAAAAGATTTACTTTTTTAGAAAAAGGAATAAATATTAAAAACCAACAATATATACCTAAATTTATTACTTGACCATATCATGTTCTCGCTGATCTATGCTCACAATCTGGTACACATCAACTACTTGGGGAAGGAATCAAAGGCAAACCATCAGAGCGGTTTTAGCAAGTATCACCTCAAAATAGGAATAATGGACGGACTTGTGAATAACAATAATTCACATTAATTTTGAATAAAACAAATGAGGGTAGCTAAAAAAGATAGTGATTAACAATAAGATAATAGTGCTCAAATGAAATGGTAGAGCGACAAGGTATGATAAAAGACAGTAAAATAAATAGGGTATAGACTTACAAAATATGTACTGGACCGATAAGAAAAATATCACACCTTAATAAAGCATGGTCTCTCTACTAAACAGGTCTACTCAGGTCCTAAAGTTTTGCAACTTATACCGAAAAGATCTTATAAATCATATATTAAGATAGTGTGAAGTAGGAGACATCAGTGTTTCTATCTAAGCAAGTGGTATCAATTACACTTCATATGCATCATCACATCATAATAAATCAAGCAGAATACAATGCAGACTGCATCTGCATAACAATATTATTTTAATGATTTATTTTAATTACATTTTTATTTTGGATAAGCAAGGGAGCCCGTCAACACACTTAAGGTGAAAAATATAGTAATAGTAATAAATTATGTGGAGCATTCGTGCACGCACTTAACCACATCTTAAGAAGTGTCACACTATTAATTATCCCCCACCCCTGTGGTAATTAAATTATTTTCTTTGAAACATATAATATTAAGCACTAAATCTCGATCCTCCGAAGCACTGACCATACAAGTAGTTAAGTAGTACTATCCTCGTCACTGCATTTGGTAGCTACCTATCAGTGCGGTGATAAGTAAGTCTTAGCATAGAAGATCAAAGACCTCGCAATCTAGGAAAACGTTACTAAACCTGTCTATATGTACAAAGGTTAGCAATCAAAATGCTAAAAGGGACCAATAGCTTCCAGAATACTTGACGACTTCATAATTCAATATGACCAACTTGGTCTTGGCTAGATACCTCTGTATTGAATTACTATATACATCAAGTATTCTAGATCTCACTCTAATTAGACATAGGTGATACACTCTAATTAGAAGGGGGAAAAAAATTAATATAAAAGTGCATAGAGTAATACAAACTCTCATTAATTATAAGTGTCAGGTCTCGTCAGATACATTTGGACACTTTTGAAATATTATTAATGGAATAACCAATGTTTGGTTGTTAAACAAATACTCAGTTAACCAAATAAGAGAGTTTAAGTAAAATCATCCAACATAACGCGAAAAGGGTTGCGGTGAACAAAAGACTCTAATTTAGAGTTTAAAATATGAATTTATCCTCAATTCATCATAATGCAGTAAAACACATTATGTTAAGTTAAATTCATGTGTGTACGAGTTCAAGCAATTCAAACACACTTCAAATAGTTAGATAGAGGTATTTATAAACTACTATTATAAGTCAACTCAATAATGTGGATTTCAGATAATTAATGACTTCTAAGAGTTCACTACACATTTAATAGCCATTAGCTAAATTCAAACGGCTACCAATTCAAGGTATGTATCTACTATTTATTGTAACTTGGGGGTATTTAAGTGCTACAAGAGTGAAACAATAAGATGTAAACTGTCATTTAGCCTATTGAAAAACTTGCGTAATTTGATATTGGTTCCTGACATCTTTGTAATTTCTCATAGGTGCCTCAATCTTGACGGGTCCAAATTGGTCCATCAAGTTAGTTTAGAGGGGGACTATTCCCCTCAAATTTGATGTTTTGTGGAAATTCTATCCCTCATTTAAATTTAACTAACTTGTTTCTTACCGGGATTGAGCCCAAAGCGCAAAACCAATAAAAATCATCTTATCCAATAGTCAAAAATTGTATATAATCCATTTTTGAGCTCCAACGGTCATTTTTCAGCATCTCTAAGGGGGTGTTTGGTTCACCTCTTTTAAGAATTTTTTTTGAGAACTGACACTTTGGTAAATAAAAGTTTTCTTTCTATTTCTATAAATTGTGTTTGGTTCACCTCTAAATTTATAGAAAACT
>JBAKGM010000200.1:43393925-43409955 GCA_037177215.1 Asparagus racemosus | reverse complement strand
TGGACTTTAGGATCCCCCCCCCCCCCCCCCCCCCACCTAACAAACACCCCAAAAAAAAAAGAAAACTTTTAAACTACCCTATTTGTAATTTTCATATAACATAAAGTGGCCTTGAAAGAAAAATCCCAAATTTTATTAGTTGTCATTTATAGATGATCTACGTGCTTCTATAAATTTTGGAGTTTTTGAGTTAATTTCATAAAATCCTTCTGAACTTTGTGATGTCTTCCAAAATCCTTTGAATTTTTCGCGGCATATACCAGTGGTGTATCGGATCCCAGATTTTTAAAAAGTGGTGTCACCATATAATTATTAATTAAAAAAGTTTACATTTGTTCCTGACGAGTTTTCACACTTTGAAAGCATATAACCGAATTAATGTATTAGTATTTTTTTTACCTAAATCATAATTCAACTTATTTCTTTATTATAAGTAAGTTGTGATATATGATGCTATTTTAAAAAGGCAAACCTGGACCCTGGTCAATCATCTTCCCAATCTATCTTTCCGTGAAAAATGTTTTTCCTTTAAATATTATTTTTTAAAAATATTTCATAAAATAATTAGTCTATGAAAAACAAATACTTTTTAAAAATACTATTTGTTTTCAATATAATGTTTTTAAAAATATTATTTTTTGAATTTTCAAAAAAATAATATTTTTGAAAAAATATTGCTTTTTTAAAAAATTTTTTATTTTCCATAAAAATATTTTTGTTGAAAAATATTTATTTGGCTAAAAATATTATCTTATTGAAAAAATTATATTTTACAACAAAGTATTATTTTTCCAAAAAATATTTTTCCCTTGAATAATATTATCTTTGTTAAAATATTATTTTCAAAATTTATTTTTTAATAGCATTTTTGGAAAAATATTTTACTTCAAAAAGGATTTGAAAAATAATATATCTTAGGAAAAAAATTTATTTTATGAAAATAATATTTTTTTTAATAAAACGTTACTTTTACAAGTATTATCTTATTAAAACTATTTCTTAGCAAATTTTTAAAAATTAATTTACTTAGTAAACGGGATAAATTCATTTTGTTGCATGGATTCTAATTTTAAATTCTTAGTAAGCCCTCTCCTAAATGTTTAGTTGATTTAGCTTTGTTATGAGGTCTAAATGTTTCCCTCATGGTACTAAACAATTTTTAGTGCATTAAGGACTAAGTAAAACCGTGGTTTATATTGCAAATAAAACATCTTCTATGTAAAAGAACTGATAATATCTATAATAATAAAAGTTTTTAGAGTAAAATATTTTTAAGTAAATTTGTTTACCTCAACTGGCTATAATAAAAAAATTAAGATATATTATATATTATAATACAATTAACATATATTAGCGCTTCAAAATTATCCCATTTTCTTCATGATTGTCCCAAAGTTAAGACCGGGGCAATTTTTGGAGGTTGGGATAAAACGTTTGTATAGAAGTGAGATAATTTTGAGAAAAGTGGGGATAATTGTCCCAATTTCATTGTGCCAATGAATAACACCTTAAAGTGAAATATCTATCTCATTGTCCCAATGAATAACACCATAAAATAAAGTCTCAAAAAGTATCCCACTTACCCCCAAAATTACATCAACCAAGAACCCCCGAAGCTTCAAATGGACAACAGACCCATTTTTCATCCTACTGCGACACCAAGAACAATAACTTTGGCCTCTTGATGAAACATTTTGCCAACTCAAAAAACAAAAAATTAAAAATTAAAAATAAAAAAACAAAGGAATCCCAAAAAATTGTTTCTTATAGAACTTTATTGCTCTCTATCTCAATTCATAGCTAAGATACATTGTCAATTTGTATTGCATTGATGACAAATACATTGGTCGAAACAATGAATCAAGATACACTGTCAAATATCATGAGATTCTCAAAGATCACGAACCCAAGTCATTTAAGTGTGTATATACATTGCACCATGTAAATTCCATCAAAATTAAATTGTTAATTTCACAATATACTATTAGATTTGTTTCATTTCAAATTAGAAGCTTCAGTCCTTACAGAAGGACGTAAAAATTTTTGCAAATTGCACAAACTTAGGCTTGTAATAGAAATATTTAAGAGGGTGTTTAAAGGGGGAAATTTTTTTGAGGGTAGCGAAGCAGAGGAGGTTATGGCGGGTCTAATTATACGGGAAGATTGTGTTAGGTGAAGCATTAGTTTCTCATGAACACAACATCATAATTTTGTCATATTGTATGAATTCTATTGTAAAATTTTAAATTTTTTCCCATGCGGATAACTCTTTTCTTTTTAATTTCTACACAGTTCGCTATTAATTAGGCCATGAAAAGGTGTGATTTGGTTGGCTTCTGCCACATGATTTGCCATTTACAAGCAGTGAGCCTTTCTCCCCTCAAGTGAGGGTTTAGTTTTTATTTTTATTTATCTAAAGACTATTCTGGTTATTTGCAAATTAGATGTAGTGGGTTCTCATGAGAAAGGTTTAAAGCTAAAGAAAAACCCCTAAACTTAGGACGATTACCAGATGACACCCCCATAACTTTCAAAATATCAGAAAACCCTCTTAAGTTTAGATGTTATTAGAAAATCCCTTTTAACTTTAAGGTTTTTTTTTTTTTTCAGAAAGCCTCCTAAAAAAGTGAACCACAGTTTTCACTAGCAAGAAAATCATGCCGCGTAATTTTACCCACCCATGTGAAAAATCAAGCCAAAGGCTAATACCACATGAGGTCCTCTAAAATAAAAATTATGTTAGCAACCATTAATCCACTAAAAATCAAAATTTGTGCCTTTAAAGATGTCTCAATCACATAAGCTTCTCTCTTTAACAAGAAACAAAATCATTGAGAGTCAGGGAAAGGGATTTTCTGTAAAAAGAATCACCCTTCTTACTTAACCATTTTTATGATCGTTGTTTACAATGTAAGATCCTTGTTATAACATAATTCAAATATCTAATATTACACATTAATTTACAGCTTACAAAGAGTAAATCTATTGAAAATTGCTCCTTTAGTTTGCACCTTCTCGTTTTCAAATTATTGTTGCTGCTGCTGTTATTTCTGTTTGCTGCTGCTTTTGCTTATTGCTACCACTTGATCAAATAGGGCTACAAACGGTTTTAGGAAGTGCATTCCTAAAACCACCCCAAATCTACAGCCATAAAGTAGAAAGTATTAATAAAAGAAAATAGATAAATGAATTGATGATGTTATTATGACAAATTGTAAAAGGGATAAATTTGTTTCCTGCACGATTTCTTAATCTAATTTATTAATAAATTCCTTCCAAAAAAGTTCAGTATGATCTAACCCTTATTATTTGGTCTAAATCTTTTTATGTTTTCCCCTCAGGGCAAGAAACCATAGAATTTATAGGAGGTTATATAAAAGATAATTTTGTTAAGGATTTTTTTCCCCTCAAGAAAGCAGTGGAAAGTAGAAAGGCCATTAGGAAAGAAAGGAAATAAAAGAAGACAATGAAAATAAAAGAAGAAGAAAAGAATCTATGACTGTGTTCTAAAATCCTCTTTTATATTTTCCTCAAAGAAAACATGTTTTATATAAGAGACTTCAATTATAATGTGTAGAAAAATAAAATAAAGAAGGAATTGTTTTTGAAGATTTTCTTTACCTCAATAAAGCAGTGCAGCCTTCTTGGGATTGAACTCTGAGCTTCAATAGGACAATAGACCCACTCTTCATCCTCTTGCGGCATGCACACCATGAACAAAAATCTTCTCCTCTTGATGAAACATTTTGCAGACTCAAGAAGTGCAAAAACATGAAACAAAGAAATCCAAACGAAATTGTTTCTCATAGAATTATTGACTCTCCATCACAATTTATAGGTTATGCGCATTATCAAATACATTGCATTGATATCAAATACGATGGCCGAAACAATGAATCTATAATCATAAAATCCTAGAAGGCATATGTTCGTGAACCCAAATCTTTTAAGTTTGTATGTACATTGCACCATATAATTTCCATCAAATTAAATCATCAATTCCGCAATGTACTTTCAGACATTTTATAATTGCAATTTACAAAATTATCACTTCAAATTAGAATCTAGATTTCTATTGAAGAATGTTCAAAGTTGCATATTAATTGCACCACCTTGTTCTTGTAAAAGCAACAATCAAGAGGGTACTAATTAGAGAAAAAAATAGAGGGGTTTTTTTCTTCTCAAGGACATTTTAGTTATCTGCCAATTACATTTAGAGAGTTCAATGAGAATAATGTAAAATCCAATGATTTTAATGAGATAATTAACCCAAAGCTCAGTGGAGTCATTACGTGAGATAGAAAAACGCCCCCCAACCCAACAAGATTAGAGGGGACTTGCGAAATCAACCCTATATAGAGAATAGTTACAACAACTGTCTAAGTATTATTTTGAGAATCTCCTTTTAGGAATAACTGTACAAATATTATGGGTTATGATAATTATGGCCTTAAACATTTTTTCCCCCCAAAGTCATCTCCAAGCATCTCTCTTCTCTCGTTCAAAATCAGAACGTCTTCATCTCTGAATTAGCTGGGTTCCTACTGGATTGCGTACCATTCGCAACGTTCATGAACTAAAATCTAAAATTTCCCCGACAAAATCTTTTATTTCTCTCTCCTACCTGTCATTCCTCTCAGCAGCTCTCAACGTTCAAAAAAATAATATTTTTCTCCTTTGTCCTCTCTCTCTCTCTCTCTATACAATGGCTCCTACTACTTACTAGTACAATACAAAAACACTAAACACCATGCCTTCACTCCTCACGCTCTCTCCAAGAGCCCTCTGTATATTTATGACCGTTGCCTCATTCCTTTCTCTCTATCCAAGGACTTGTTATGATCCCAAAAAGGACCCATCTCTTGCAAAAAGGACCCCCACTTTTTATTAGTGTATGGTCCTAACACTTTCCTATCCCTTACCTTTTTTGGCTTTACATATAGCTTCTGATAATGGGAGGAATGAATATATACATCTCAGTGTACGTTAAAAAGTACTCTGTTGTGTTTCAGATTCATCACCAGTAATTAAGCGTGTCACTTCTTGGAGTTTAAGTCCGAATGCTATCCTGTCGAATTGACTCTAGCATAGGAAATAGATAAAGTGAAAATATCACTATGAGCTTTATTGTGAAGAATTCCCATGAAATTTATGTAACTAAATGTGAAGAGTAAACTAGTGGATGGTTCAAGCTTTACAACGTAACAAATGCGTATGCGGCGTGAAATGTGATGTACTATCAGGTACATTAGTAAATATGCTTGCACATATTTGGTAATATAACGGCTATAATATATATGGGCAATGTTCATGTAAGCATGTGTGCTGATTTTATCATCGCTGGTGCAAGACAAGAGCTAAGCCAGGCTCTTGTACCAGCTGCTTTAATTAGGTTTGTATCCTAGCTTCCTTCCTCAAGTGACCTCACATAATATTTTCACCCCACTGCACCCCCCACATTGAAAATGATGTCGTCGAGATACTCTTCTCTTTGTGGGCCCTCATGTTTTCTTCGCCAGCTAAAGTAAACTTACCAACGAAACACCCATAGTGGCCACAAACGTAGGCCCATGACCGTTAGGCCTACAAGAATACAAAAATTCACTCACGAGGGCGCCACAATTATTCTCTCTGCTCTCCTTTTATATCCCCCGCTCTCTCTGCTCTCTTCACTCACTCCCTCTCTTCTCTCGTTCAAAAATTTTGAAGTCCTCCGATGAAGACTCCAATGAGATCGGTACTCCTCTCCTTCATCATCTTCTCCCTCCTCTTCTTCGTTGTCGAATCATCGCGAGAAGTGGTAGCAAGTGCTTGTGAGCCCAATTACACCAACCACCACCACCACCACAACTGGACCGGGCCCACGGGCCATCGCACGATCGTCGTCGACGCCAACGGCTCCGGCGACTTCCTGTCCGTCCAAGAAGCCGTCGACTCGATCCCCGATGGGAATTCCCAGAAAGTCACTCTACGGATAAATGCAGGATCCTACGTGTAAATTTTCGAACCTGCACATCGTCACGATGCCGTGTACGCTCGTAACTAATTTATAACTTTCTGTGTTTTGTTTCCTATCGGCCAGGGAGAAGGTCGTCGTTCCAGCGACGAAGCCGTACATCACGTTCCAAGGGGCCGGGCGGGACGCGACGGTGATCGAGTGGCACGACCGGGCGAGCGACCGCGGGCCCGACGGCCAGCAGCTACGGACCTACAACACGGCATCTGTAACTGTTTTTGCTAGTTATTTTACTGCTAAAAACATCAGCTTCAAGGTAAGTAGCGCATTACCCCCCATGCTCCGACACCTGTCAGATGTCAGCGTCAACAACAACAACAAAGCCTTTATCGCAAATCTTTCTCAGACTAGGACTGGCACTGACATAAATTAGTTATAAATGAACGGCTATCGTGTCCTTGACTAAAATGAATTTTGTTTCGTACAATCAGAATACTGCACCGGCACCGCTACCGGGAATGGAAGGCTGGCAGGCCGCCGCATTCCGCATCTCCGGCGACAAGGCGTACTTCTCCGGCTGCGGATTCTACGGCGCGCAGGACACGCTATGCGACGACGCGGGCAGGCACTACTTCAAGGAGTGCTACATCGAGGGATCGATCGACTTCATCTTCGGCAACGGGCGATCGATGTACAAGAACTGCGAGCTGCACTCGATCGCCGAGCGGTTCGGGTCTGTTGCGGCCCATGACCGGAACTCGCCGTGCGACCGGTCCGGGTTTGCCTTCGTGAATTGTAGGGTGACCGGGACCGGGAAGCTTTACGTGGGCCGGGCTATGGGCCAGTATTCGAGGATTGTGTTTGCGTATACGTATTTCGCTGACGTTGTGGCTGAGGGAGGTTGGGATGACTTGGGTCACAGCAGCAATGGGAACCAGTAAGAGACGTACATTTTATCATTTGTTTAATTATATAGAATTAACTTAATGAGAGGGATTAGTTACGGATAGATTCCCTGTACTAGGCTCGTTGCAGATAGACCCCTTGTAGTTCTATCGTTACAGATAGATCCTCTGCGTGAAATTTTTCGACTCTCTTGCCTCCAGGATATCTATTTGTCAAAAATATTCTCTCTCTCTCTGTAACCATGTTTGGTTGTTTATTGTTGCAGGACGGCATTTTTCGGATCGTACAGATGTTGGGGGCCAGGGGCGAAGGCTGTGCACGGGGTTGCGTGGGCCCGGGAGCTCGATTTCAAGACTGCTCGGCCGTTTCTTGTCAAGAGTTTCGTCAACGGCCGGCATTGGCTCGGCCCATCGGATGCCTGAGCTAGCAACGGACCAACATCATCAGATTCATCACTGTTCTTTTTTGTCTTTGTGAAACCTGTAGATTCATTTGATTGTAATTCTTTTGTATTCAAAGTCAATAATAGCAATACCACAATTATAGATTTTCTTTAAAGATCATGTATTTTTTCTCGGAACAATATCTAAATAAGAGCTGTATATTCTTTGGTTTAATTTATGAAGCATGATTTTTTTTTATTGGAACAGTATAGCCGAATAATAGCTGTCTACGTTTTTGGTTTAACTGATGAAATCTGTGATTATTGCGTAAGTTTATTTTCCTGGAAAACTGCTACTGTAATTGTAGTTGCAATTTGTACGTTGTGATTGTAATTTAAACTATTTCTTCCACTGTAAATAGTCTAATACTTTGAATGTGGTGCCAGCATAAGACCTCCTCGCAAATCAACTCTTGTCAAAACTAGGAACGAATCCTTTTCTGCAGGAACAATCCAATTTTATGCGTCCGATGGCGAAAAAACTGTCACCGAAACAAACTACTCTAATATTTATCTTCTGAAAATTGCAATCGTAGTTACAGCTGTAATTTCTTTCGGCCGACACAACCACCTTCAGGGCAAAACAAAGGTTTGCGTGCTCATAAGTCATAAACAAAGACATCGGCGTAACATAGCGATAATAACAAGAGGATGTAGTTTCTCTTTCCCAATAAGCTACCCTTAATAGAAACCAAATAAAAAGGTTGAGCAAGCAATTAAACAGAAAATAGCCAACAGCACAACAATATCACAACCTGTTTCGAGGATCACGCGTTCAATCGCAACATCCGCATAAATGCTAACTACAACTGAGTGAGTATTGAAAAAGGTCCTTACAAAGTAAACAGTTTCATACACTATATCCCCTGCAAGATCCCTAGACCAAACGATGATAACAAACTGTTTTCTTCTAGTGATTCCATTGAATTGATAAAACCCAACATTAGAAACAAACCAAAATGTTATCTGCTCATTAACTATCAGCACCAGGCTGATCCATTTTGGCATCAAGGGCAGTCAAAGCAGGATCATCCTCAGGTAGAGTACCAAACTCTGCTATCGATAAAGCATCTGCTTCGGAATTAGCAACCTCAGGTTCTATGGGTAACTGAGGAGGCTCTTTTGACTCAAAAACTAAAGGAGCATCAGCAGCAGCAGTAGCTTGATTCTCAGGATTATCTCCGAGGACAGCTTCATTGTTCCCGTTATCTGGATTAACTTCACCTTGATGAAATCCATAGCTTTCAGCTTGAAAACCATTCAACCCCATATATGATTCGTGCTGGAGCATCTCCTGACTCGTGAGGCCGAAATACAATGGCTCGGGACCTTGTGTTGGATAGGGCGACGGCTGATTTGGTGGAATATAAATAGTGATAGGCCCAAAAACAGTGCCTTGGCCTTGAAAACGCTTGAGCTTCGAGAGATGCTTCTTACCTGAAACATGCGCATCAAACACAACAAGAGATTCACACAGTACATTGCAGATAGTACAGAACCTAGGTCGGTCTTTCTGACGCTGTGGAGCTCGTGCTCTCACAGGCTCAAAGCTCTTAAGACGCTTTCCTCCACGACCGGATTTATTGCTCTTCCTCTTCGTTCCTCCACGTCTCGTATCAAATTGGCTATGACCGTCAGATCTCAGTGGTCCTCTTGACCCCTCTGTAACTTGCTCTTGCCCTACCGCTTGAACTTCCAAGCCTTGTTGAGTAGGCTTACTTTCCTCAGGATTGAAGGCTTTGCTTGTGTCATCCACTTGAACTACAGAAGGGGTATGAGTCACTTCACTCTCTACAACAGTTGAGGCTGCAGCTGTCACGATATTCTCCGGAGCAACAGGAACAACCTCAGCAGCCTTATCCGTCACAGCATTTGGGAGCATTGCAACAGGTGTGGGTGCCGCTTGTAGCTCAGGATATAACTTCTGTTGCCTCTCAAACTCGGCAAGCCTCAGCAGGGTTTTCTTGTGTTTCTTCCCATTCTTATGCTGCTCTAGTATATCCCAGCTGTTGCAGTCAACCCTACAAATGTCACACCAGGCGACTCGGCCGCGAGCATGTAGTGCTGGTGCCTGCTGCGTTTCTCCACCAGGTGCTGATGACTGCTCTCCAGAAGGAGCAGTTACAGCTTGAGTTGGTTGCGAGTAAGGAGCAGGCTCATATTGATGTTGTCTCCTCCCTCGTCCTCGTCCTCTGCCACCACGTCCACCCCTGAATGGCCCTCGACCCCTTCTGCCACCACCTCGGAATGGGGTCCCACCCCTTCTGCCGCCGCCACCACTAACACCCTGTAGGAAGTTCACACAAGAAACAGCTTGAGTTGGAGTCACTTTATGGTGAAAGATGCATAAATAAGAATGAACTTTTGGATCGTGAAACTAATCTACTCCAAATATTGCAAAAGCTAAAAGCCCAGAGCTGTAGCAGAACCCACAACCATACTACAAGTACAGGATGAGTGATTTGAAGTGTCTGAGCATCACAACGCCCAAAGCCATTACACATGAAAATGAATGTAAATTCTGCTACAGCTAGTACAAGCAGTACTCTTTTACTCGCCATGGCAAGAAAATACTTCCATGGTGTTTCAAGCTAACAGCAAGATGTTCCAACTTTGAACGTAAGAAGAGAAGTTAAATATCACATACCTATCCTCGGGAAGAATATGCAGATAATATGCAGTAACAATGTGCCAACGTTAGAAAGAGGGCAAATAGAGAAGAGATCAAAGTGACAAGGTCAAGGTCCTATTGGAGAAGTAAAATGATTAGGACCTTTAAGAGGCCATGGAGGCAACCCCAAATCTGCAACATCTTGATGAGTGACCAAAAAAGCAGCTTGGAAGAATAGTGCCTAAGAACCAAAGGGTTGTTTGGCTGCTGATACTTAAAAGGTTACCCGAATTAAACAGACTCAAGTATAAACAAGAGCAAGTAACAAAAGGAGCCTCAAAGATAGCCACGTTCATGTGGGACAAGAGCTGCAAGTTCCAGGTTTAAACACTAAACAAAAAAAACAAATCTTCCGCATGTCATAATAATGCCTTCACCTATCAGTCAAACCATGAAAACATCAGCGCAACCAAACTGTCCACAACAATTTATTCCAAAATTCGATCCATCTGGTTAAAACATGTTCACATGGCTATCAATGAACTGAGCTTGATCGAGCCAAACCAGCTCAAGTTCCGTTTGAGAAATTCAAAGCGACCAACTTGAGTTAAACTCATTTACATTTCAAGCTTAAGTACGTTAGCTTGAGATTCAAGTTTCAAACACTCAAGTTCTGCTAAATAAAGCTTGGGGAAAAAAAATGTAAATGAGCCACGTTCAAGCAGTCGTCTGATTAGCATACACTGAACTTGCTCAGCTTGATAGCCAAACCAGCCCAAATTCGGCTTGAGAAATTCAAAACTACCAACTTAAGTTAAACTAATTTACATTTTAAGCTCAAGTAGGTTAGCTTGATCTTCATTTTGAATTTCAAAATCTCAAGCTTCGCTGACTAAAGGGGAAAATGTAAATAAGCACACTCAAGCCAGTTGCTCAAATTAATATTAAACTCCAATTTCCATGTGCCTCCGTAGGCACCTTGTCTTTGTTTTGTTAGAAAATACAATTTCCATGGCGTTTCAAGCTAACAGCAAAAATGCTCCAACTTGAAACATCATAAGAAAAGGTAAAAAAAAATATCACATACCTATTCTCCAGGAAGAATCTTCAGATGATATGCAGAACCAACGTGCCAACGTGAAAAACTGGCACATAGAGAAGAGATTAAAGTGAAAATAAGGTCAAGTTTCCCATTTGAGAAGTATAATGATTTAGGATCTTCAAGAGGCCACGGTGGCAATCCCAAATCTTTAATGCACTGATGAGTTACAAGAAAACTGTTTGGGAGAATAGTGCCAAAGAACCAATAGTTGTTCGGTTGCTGATATTTAAAAGGTTACACAAGCTAAGCAGGCTCACGTATAAGCAAGAGCAACTAATTAAGGAAACCTCCAAGTTAGTCATTTTTCTCAAGTGCTAATAGAGCTGCATGTTTCCTGACTAAACAAAAGAACAGACCCTCTCACTTGTCATAACATTGCTTTTACTTATCAGTCAAACCCTGAAAATATCAGCAACCAAACTGCTCCATAGTCATTTATTCCAAAATTTGATCCATCTAGTTATGAAACCCATTTACAGGGTTGTCAGTGAACTGAGCTTGATCGAGCCAGACCAGTTCAATTTTGGCTTGATAAATTCAAAACGACCAACTTGAGTTAAACCCATTGACATTTTAAGCTCAAGTAAGGTGAGCAGTGAGCTTGAGCTTCCCTCATTACGAATTTCAAACTCTCAAGTTCTGTTAATTAAAGGAAAATAAACGTAAATGGGCCATGCTCAAGTCAGTTGCTCAAATTAATACCACAAGCTCAAATTAATTACATGTGGATCTGCAGGCACCTTACCATTTTGTTAGCAGCAACAATGATCACATAGTTGTAATACAAAAGAGAAACCACAAACATACAAATGCGTGCATAAACACACCTACACACATCATGCACATGCACATGCGCAAACACAAATGCAGGGATATACAGTTTCTTTAGCAATCAAAGAATACACCAACGCCAATTCAGCTCATTATAATTTCAAGATGATGTTTATGCTCAAGTTTGGTTCTTTATTAATTGAACAACCCTGACCTGAGCAAAATATTCAGCAGAACATGAACTATCTATGAACAGCTCACCCACTTGACAGCTCATTTCACTTGACAGACATATTTAACAACACGGACTCTAAAAAGAAAAAACAAAAAGAAATATTTGAATAATATATTAAGTAACAGCACTAACCTATGAACATACTTTCTTTTCATCATTGAATGCAAAGAGAACATATGTTACACTTGGACCAATCGTATACAGGGCAAAATAACTTCTATGTTATCAACATTAGACAAAACATGAATTCAGAAACAAACTAGAGCTCACACAGATATCAGATGCTGCACTTCAACTTCACTTGGAGAGATGGTAAACACTTGAGCTATATGAAATCCTGGCCCCAAATTAATGCTTGATTAACACAGTTGATTTTCATTATTTCAAAGATAACCATACCGTCTTTAAGACAATCAGAATGGATTGAACAGTGATATGTTCCTCATGGCCTTTTTTCAGATTGGTCATTCATGTGTTCTGGTGTACCAAATTTACTGTTACTGAGTTCACAGGTAACTTTTGAGATGTTCTTAAGAGAGACAGGATGAACAGGTTAGTGAGTTAGGTAGCATAGAAAAGTTAAAAGACTTAGCTGGTCATGCATAAGTTTACAGGACTATCATAGCATGAAAGGGAAAAAAACCTTCTCGCAAAGGGAAAAAAAGTGTTAAAAGTAAAAGAAGAAAAGAAGGAAGACTTCTCAACAAAATGTCTAAGCCAGCTCCTTATGTTCTACCATGAAACCCTAAAGCACTTACTGGTAAGGATAACCACTCTCAGAGACTGTTAGCTTAGTCTCACATGTTACTTAAACTCAATGCACCTGAATACTTCCCTCTACATGGAAAACAACACACCTTGTTTCAGTGATGGCTACAACAACGAACAAATGATGTTTACGACAGAATCTGAACACACTCTTGCTTCTGCAATGCCAATTGTTAACCACTTATATTGACAAACTTAAAACAGTTAGTTAATGAACAGCTCACATATTATTCAAAGCTACATATAATAACAGCAATAAAGATAGTACAAAATCTTTTCGAAGATCTAAAGGAAAATCTCTTCAGCTAGCTGCATGGATCACAACAATGGTGAGTATTTTTAAACAGTTTTTTTTTTACTTAATGTTACACACCAAACATCAAAACTTTTTACCCACTACGTTAAATTATATGTGTGTGTGCGCGCGCGCGCGCGTGGGGCAAACATTTTACAGACTTACAAGTATGGTCTGAGTAATCGTGAGTAACCCTATGCCTGGGGGATCACTTTCAGCCAGGTATGGAAATGACACAGTATGTAGTTTTATAAATTCTTGGATATTTCTCAAACACGTCTTAGACACCTCTTAAACAAATATTACATACTTCACAAGGAAACTTCTTTCTTGCACTTGTTTTAAGGAACAACAATATTTAGCAATTGTTCTAATGTAATAAAATTCCATGCTTATTAAAAGTTGATAAATATAGACAACAAATGCACGTGCACATACATATTTATACATACAAGGCAATGCTATTGTTGAAATTAATTCTGAGCATAACCAGAGACTTGGTTCTAGAGCTCTGTTGATCTTTTATATTTATACTAAGAGAAAATAAACACATGTTACATATTCTTAGGAATATACTACACATTCTTAGCATATTCCTTTATTATATCTCAATCACATCCCTAATATCTTTCAGTCATATATTTCTAATATATCATGCCTTCTATACAAAGATATTTCATAATATATTCCTTAACACCCCCGAGCTACAGCATGTATATGCAGCTTGTTACAAATAAAGTGCAGACAACCTAATAAGTGATGGTGCTCAAAGCAGTCTTAAACCTTTTCCACTTGATTGTCTTCAAATCATCTGATGCTCTTTAGGGATCCAACAATTAAACGACCCTCTCCCGAAATCCGCCAAACAAACTATCCACTCTAGAGATCCATCAAACAAATGATCCTCCTCAAGGATTCGCCAAACAAATGATCTCTTTTAAGAATCCGCCAAACAAATAATCCTTCTTTAAGAATCCACGAAACAAATGATTCTTCTTTAGGGAAGAAGAATCCACCAAACAAGTGATCCTTCATTAGGAATCAAACAAACAAATGATCCTTCAATAGGGATCCAACAAACAAATGATTCTTTTTTAAGGATCTACCAAACAAACGAACAGAGAGAACGATTTTCACCGAACTAATCTCCAAAACAAATCAACAAAATAATCTTCACTACACCAATCTCCAAAACAGAACCAATGGAACAATATCTAATAAACCAATCTCCAAAACCCAAACCAAACCATCAAAACAATTTTTGTTGTATCAATCACAAAATATGTTAAACCTAGCACCGCACCGCCCTCCCATCCTTTCAAACCAACCAATGTCAAACATATTCCTTCCATTTTGAACAAGCCAATCCACCAAACAAATGATCCCTCATTAGGGATCTAACAAACAAGTGATCCTTCATTAGGAATCTAACAAACAAATGATCCTTCAGTAGGGATCCAACAAACAAATGATTCTTCTTTAAGGATATACCAAACAACGAACGGAGAGAACGATTGTCACCGAACTAATCTCCAAAACAAATCAACAAAATAATCTTCACTACACCAATCTCCAAAACAGAACCAACGGAACAATATCTACCAAACCAGTCTCCAAAACCCAAACCAAACCATCAAAACAATTTTTGTTGTATCAATCACAAAATACGTTAAACCTAGCATGGCACCGCCCTCCCATCAAACAAACCAAATGTCAAACACATTTTTTTCCATTCTTAAACAAGCCAGCCAATACATAACAAACTTCATAATTTCATATCCAATTTCAAAGATCAAAATTAAAATCTAAACCGTAATAAATCAAGATCCAACTCTAATGAGAAGCGAATGTACATAGAGGACGACTATCGCAATCAATATTGGCATTCTTGACCATCAACAAAGGAGGGGAAAATGAGGCGAGCAAGTATTCAAGACATTGTTCACTGTAAACAGTAACCGCGCCGCCATTCACTGTGAACAGCAACAGGAAAGAATAGAGATAATTAAGGCAGAGGGAGGAGTTTGATGGTGAGGGATTGGGAGGCTAGGGTGTGAGGATCCAGGGTTTTACTATGATTCAAAATATTTGTATGGCTCTGATACCATGTTGAAATTAATTCTGAGGGAAACCAGAGACTCAGTTCTAGAACTCTGTTGATCTTTTATATTTATACTAATAGAAAATAAACACCTATTACATATTCTTGGGAACATGCTAGACATAGTCTTAGTATATTCCTTTCTTATATCTCAATAGTTATAATGGACAAAAGGACATCAAAAGAATTAGCTGGCATCAAAGTTATTAAGCTCAGTGAATAAGAAATGAGATGGACAACCACTCCATAGAATTATAAAACCAAGAGTCCAAGACCTCTTCTTTCTACAAATATATATTATACAAAAAAGCGAGGTAGATTTTTAACTGCATAAGCAAACATTTTGTGGTATGATATTATTAGCTACATGTATGGGCACTGCACAAGTGTGCTTATATGTTTATATACTTAGGCATGCTTACCATCAACAGTTTTGTTGCTACAAATTTGTAACCTTTGCTACAAATTTGTGAACTATGCGCCCTGATAGTCTAAGGAAACTATTATCTCCGTCTGCATATCTTTTGTTCGTATCCATGTTTAGAACAAATCAAAGATTTAGCAAGAAAGCATACTGGTCTCTACATCTAGGCAAGATCTTACATTTCCTTATAGTTCATTGAGTTGTATGGTCCTTATAAATTGAATGGATGAACGAATATATTGTTTGGAAGCCAACAGGAAGCTCTCAATATTTCATGTCATCCTTAGGTTAATCTTCAATGCAACCTAAAGATCAAATCATTCTATAGAAAGCCTGAGTCCGGTTTACCTGGAAGCTTTCCTCAATAAATTTCCTCAATAAAAGATCAAAAAAATCATATCCACGAAAATGTCTTTTAT
>JBAKGM010000200.1:43369155-43385017 GCA_037177215.1 Asparagus racemosus | reverse complement strand
TATATAGAGAGAGAGAGAGTGAGAGAGAGAGAGTGAGAGAGAGAGAGAGAGAGAGAGAGAGAGAGACTAATTCACATATTTTAGGGTATTAGAGTTTGTGGGGTTATGTTTTCATTTATACTATGTTTAAAATTAATAAGGGTAATTATTTGAGGAATTACTATTATTAAGGTATTAGTTAGGTCTATTACTATTTTCTTTTAATGGTTAGGGTTAGGGGTTAGATTAATTACTATTTTCTTTTAAGGATCGTGTTGTCATTAGGGTTAAAATTAGGGTAATCAAGTTTAGGGTAATAATCGTTACACTGTATTCAAATTATAACATCATTAATTGTATAAATAATCTGAAAAGTACAAAGTTTTAAAAAAATTACCTCTTTTCAAGATTAGGAAGGAGGAGAGATGCCAGTGTTGGCTGTCTAGGGGCTGAAATTTGGATTCAACACCAAACTAAAACTAATTTCCCAAAATTTCACAAAATCAGCATCAACTCAAACCCTAGAATTTTAAAAAAAGGGAAACATATATAGCTAATTTGATAAGGACAACAAAAAATAAGATTTTGATTTACATAGGGGTTAGGGAGCTTGGTGACGGCAGTGGTGGGGCGCGTGGATTGTAGGTGGCTGCGGTGGTGGTGGAGCAAGTGGGCTATGACAGGTGACAGCGGCCAAGAGCGAGGGTGGTGGTAGGGCATGTGGGTTGCTGGTGACAAGGGCGATGGTGGGCGGGCTGGACTATGGCAGGCGGTAGTGATGAAGAGAGTGGGAGAGTGAGAGGGGCGACGATGCATGGTCGGCTACGTGGCAGAGAGTAGTGGGCTGCAGGGAACGGTAGCGACGAAAAGAGAGGGGCGGCCGTAGGGACGAAGAGAGAGGAAGAGAGGGATTCCAATATTAGGATTGGGTCAGGGTTTCAAGTGATTTTGTTTAAAAAATGCAGGCTACATGTCCCCAATGCTTATTGGAGAGGAGCTGCATCTGAACATTAGTGACGGATTATCAGTGACGGAAGTCACCCTATCGCCAATGTGCGCAGTATCCATTACCGATAGCCCGTCACCAGTAGGCTGTTTTTTACTAGAGTTGGGGAGATAGCTTTTATTTTGTATGCAACCATTTTGGACAATAGTGAGCACCGCAGGGGGTTCTGTTTGAGCCCCTCATCCTTTTCTTACAGAACTATGGAAACGTTTTAATTCAACTTATATTCCCATCTTTAAAAAAAGTCGCAAATTTCTCTCCAAAACAAATAAATTAACTTGACTACTGTCCTAGGCTGATATAAAGAAATCCATATCGCATCACTCTGACGTCATAACTCTGACGTCATAACTCTGACGTCATCGAACGAACAAACATTCAAACAAAGCAACGAGGATAAAGCGAAAATTTGGTGAAGGCGTACTAAACTATAAATCTCTATCATCATAGGGGCTCTCTAAGAATTTACCCTCCTCTATTTCTAGTGGCCACTCTCACCCACAGCAAGTACATTCCCACTGGTCACCAATATGGCTGAAGACTTCATTACCACTTCCCTCTCAGAGATGCAAGTCTCTTCCTCTACAGTATCACAAGCCCAACTTCAGCGATTTCTCGAATCTCGCCAGCACCAGTGTTGGGCCTACGCCATCTTCTGGCGACCGTCCAGCTCGGTCCTGCGTTGCGAATCGGGACATCTCATCGACGGCGACCGCTGCGACGCTACCGACATCGAGTGGTTCTACGCGCTGTCTGTCGGCCGCTCTTACTCTGTCGACGATGCCACACTCGGCCCCTCTCTCGCATTCACGATGCAGTCGACCGTCTGGCTCGAAAGCATGCACGCCCTGCATTCGTCGGGCTGTGCGCGTGCCCGTGAGGGGGCAGACCACGGTATCGAGACCGTGGTCTGGGTCCCTATCTCCGGCGGTGTCCTCGAGCTCGGGTCCCCCGAACTGGTCCCGGAGAGTTCGACCCTCGTGGACACCATGTCACTGACGAGGAAGAGGGCGAGGGGGAATGTCGGTTGCGGACACGTGGAGGCGGAGAGGCTGAGAAGGGAGAAGTTGAACCGGCGGTTCAACGAGCTGAGATCGACGCTCCCAACAGTGAAGAAGATGGACAGGGCGTCGCTCCTAGCTGAGACCGTGTCGTACGTTAAGCAGCTAAGAGCAAGAGTACAAGATCTGGAAGCAGAAAGAACGCGAGTACAACAACAATTATCAATGTTGTTGTTCTCTCCTACTAGTCGTAGTGGTACTAAAAACGTTGATGGGAATGGAGAAGGAACATTTAAGGTCGAAGTGAGAGTGTTGGGCTCGGATGAGGCGCTGGTTAGGGTTGAGAGCAATGGTAGGCGAGTGAAGCATCCTGCCGCAAAATTGATGAGGGTATTAATGGAAATGGAGTCTGAAGTACAACATGCTATGGTGTCACAAATTGAGGGTCTTATAGTCCAAGATGTTGCCGTCAAGTTCCCCCGTCGTCATAACTTTGGAGGAGGAGATGAGATCAGAGATGCTATACTCTCAAGATTGCAGCGACAGCAAGTAACATTGGAGAATAATTAAGTGATCTTCATCGCCATCTTGGATTGATATCGTCCCTGAGCTACAGTACAAGTCGTGTGATAGGTTTGGTCGTCACTGAAAGCTCTTTTCTGTCGTTTTCCTTCGTTTGTATTATATTTTGCGTGTTTCACGCGTATCGGTTTATGAAAACTTTAGGGTCTAAAGAAAAAAACCCCTAAAATTTATGGGTTTTCCCGAGAAACCATCTTAACAATAGGGTAATTATACGAAACGCTTCTTTTAATTTCAATTTATACACCAACTACATTTAAAGTTGGATTTTGTTGCAATCAACCACCTGCCGGTTAAATTTTCACTAAAAAACCAGAAATAAGCTTTAAAAATTCAAATTCAAGGTACGTGAGTTGTATCCTAACAAGGCTAAAATACTAAAAAAATGAGTTATATACATTGAATGTGAGTATTTTAAAGGTAATTTTAGATTTTAAGTGAAGAATTTAATTGGGAGGTGGTTGATTGCAATAAAAACTAACTTTAAAGGTGGTTTATATATAAATTAAAAATAAAATATGGTTTCCATATAATTACCATATTTTAAAGGTGGTTTCTAAGAAAAAAAATCCAAAAATTACAGATTAGTAATTCATGTCTAAGAAGCCGTTGGTAGTGGTGGCTTAAATTCATATCTATATATCTATGCTATATCTATACTTTCTGTATATTAACAAAAGCTCCCTATTTGATCATTGTGAACTACGCTTTCGACTTCCAAAAATGTCTTTGTATCTAAACAAATTAATTCTAAATGTCCTCACATTAAAAAAAAAAATCAGACTTAACAAAATCAATGAAAACGTCCTCACTTTGAAAAAGTTACAAAAATGGCCTTAAACTTAGAAAAATAAATAAAAGAAAAATAAATTCAACCTATATGTTTCCTTGACAATTTAATTGCAAAATTTTTCCATATTGTACGACATGCGTGCATCTGAGTACTAGTATGTATATATTTTTTAAAAACCCTTTTGCTGCTCATCAGCAGCCACCGTTCAAATTTTGAAAAATACTCTCATGTCTGGACAAATCAATATATATCGTTACACTTGAGAAAATCGACAAAAGTGACTTCATACTTGAAAAAAATCAGAGGGCCCAAACGCGTAAGAAAATCATGGAAATGATAATCTGGGGGGGAACACAATGGAAATTTAGTCAAACTATATGTTCCCTTGACATTTTGATACAACAATCCCCATATTTTGAATAGTGCACACATCACGTGCACCATAACACTAGTATCCAATGAAATTAACGATCGATCTAAGTTAACTAGCAAACAATCCATCATGTCTCACTCCTTTCTTTGCGCTATTCCTCTTTTCCTTTTCTCAGCCCCATGTTAACTAAATAAGGAGTCAATTGTGAGTTTATTAATTTCGATTTCTTTACTCTAACAATTACCTTTTAAGGGTAATTCTACTGGCTCCCTTACAAACAACAACATAGCCTTATTCTAGTCGCACTCGATCGAAAATGTTAAAAGGCGATGGAATATTCTCTCAATCTGAACCAGTGATAAACTGGAGGGACTAATTCAAAATACTTAAAAGATATGAGAAACTCTTTTCAAATTATGAAGTTTAGAGGGACTAATATAAATATAGAAAAGATGATGGGGACCAATACCGAAAACTCCTAAATTAATATGAGCGGAATCCAATAAAAGCGATAATAGTGCGATCCGAAAACTCCTTATTAATATGAGCGGAATTCAATAAAACCGATAATAGTGCGGTTAACCAATAGTAAACGAACACGTTACAATTCCCGGGGAGCAGCTCTCATTTCCTTTTGGATTCAAAAATAGGTAGATCGAAGCTATATCCTTGTCTCTGCGTGCCCACCCAATCTCTAACATTTACATTAGTTGGAATAATTTTATTCTCAGCGACGAGGAACAGAGCACACACCATATAACCTGTAAATTTGTCTTTAATCACATCCTAACCTTGTCTTTTAGATAATAACCACATCCTTGGTGTAGAATTAATTATGTAGCTAATTGTGGAAGATCTTGGGCGTAATCTTTGAGTAGCCACGTGCGACCATGACATGTTGAAATGCGTACTTAATATAGTTTTAGGTTACAAATTATTCTAACAATTAATAGGATATTATTTGTTCCTGTTCTAACATAAATCTCTTCCGAATCTTCATGCATCAATCTAATTTACCATCACTCATTGTTAGAAATGATTGACCAAATCAACCAAATGATCCACATGTTTAATGTGTGATATAATTGGCCATTAATAGAGAACGAATGGGTCATTATCAGAATTTATATTAGGGCAGTAAAAGACTTTAATTCGCAGTTAATGAAAAAATAAATAGGCTGATTTTGGGGGTAGAGATGATTGGGAGAATAGCCTATATAAAGAGTGGGTTTCTTTGTGAAAGAACACACAGAAAAAAGTAATTCAACCCTTTCACCGGAGCCCCGAAAATATCTCTTTCTCTCCTCTTAGTCCCAATAGGTTTCACCTATTTTTCAACATTAATATCTTCAATTTACGATTTCCTTTTAAATTTTGCTATGAGTACTGTTAGCCAGAGATTGCTTTGGCTACGGTTCAATATTAAGTTTCAGTGCTTTTGTGTTGTAAAAATGAAGAAGTTATTTAGTGTTTTTATTTTCAACGCGGTTAAATACCTAAATTTAGGATATTAAAGTACAATTAGTCCGAATGTGAACCTATAACTCTTAACTCTCATCATAACTTCAGACTTGTGATGCCGTGGAAGAGACCTTACCACTAGTGAGGCTCGCTTTCGTTCGACCAAGGCGGAAAGCATCATTGATAATGCATTGAATACATGCCCAAGCCCTATACGCTGAAGGGGCGTCGGTGTTCTTCTGATGAGCTTTTGAAACGTAGGAATTAGGGTTCGGTCGATAAGAGGAAGAACAACAGCGACCGTGGTGAGGGATGCGACGATTATGGAGCCTGCTGGAATGGTGAAACAACGGCCAACGGTCCGGTCCATAGCGAGTGCTTGAAGGACAGCAAGGCTACTTTGGATGCCAAATGAGATGCTAAGGAACAGAGAAGAAGCCCACAGTGGTAATATCCGAATGAGAGTTTTGAGATCCTCTACTTGTTCTACCGTGCATAACCTCCATGGGTTTGTGATGGAGTCGTCTGTGTTGATGTCTCCTTCGTTGATTACTGCAGCTTTGTTTAAGAATCTGTGACGAGAAATGTTAGTCATGAGCTTAAAACTGCTTAATTCAACAAGATAAAGTATGAAAAGTTGATATAGACCCCACAATTCCTCCGTTTCCTCCAAAAAAAGTTGCAACCAAACAATCTTTAATCCATTTTTCTTAAATCCATACCTGAAACTTGAACTTGGTACTTGTATCGACGATGACTTGGACTCTTCACGTGCCCCATAGTGATAATTCAGTCGACCCTCTACTCTCACCGCAACTTTTCTTTTCTTAATCGCTGCAACAACAACCTGTGCCAAGCCTGTAAAAGGGCTACCTTTCGCCTTTGACCGACGGTAATACTTCACTCCGATCACCAACATACCCAAACTCACACCATTAGCAACCATACAAATCCCAAACCCTAGTCCCCAACTAACACTATCTTGAACATAGACAATCACAGTTGAGCTTATGATCATGGAAGAGTACATGACGATGAAGTACCAATTGAAGAATGACTCTTGGTCTTTGGACTTGTCGAATTGGTCCGCGCCCAATGTCATGGCATTGAACTGGGTCCCACCTGTTCCGATCGATAACAGGGCGACAGCTGTATATAGTGTTGCTAATTGGGTAACTGATGGTGATTCGCAATTGTTGGACCCGAGTGGTGAGCATGATGCTGGCCTCAGAGATTTGATCGTGGAAGTTAGAGTGAAAAGCACCAGTGACTGCATTTGGAGACATAATAACTTATCGGAGGTATGTTCTGCATGTTGCAATTGTAAATGTAATAAATGCTCCTTGCAAGTCAAAGACTCAAATCCAATGTTTTATTGGCGGCTAAAATTGGTGGATTTATCCTTTGTCCCAAGACATGCAATTGTAAACGTAGACCCCTTGCAATTTCTCTGCCTTGATCTTCCCATCCATGTAGATTCATTATTGTAGTTAGACCTCCTAGGCTAACTGTTGTTTTTTTTATTTAAATTTTTTATTTTTGACTCTTTGCCCTTGGTCAACTTTTGTCAGATACTCCCCTTACGTGAAACTAGTGAGTTTAGCTAAGGGTAAAGAGCCAAAAGAACTTAACCCTAGGGCGATAATGGAATTACAAGGGTTGTAAGTTCAAAACAGACATTACAGGGGGTTTATGTGCAATTACCCCTTTGGTTAACTTTCAGTATAAAATAATTACAATTTGTGAGTTAAACCCATATACAACCTGATGAAATTGACGTTATTTTTTCCGGCCCCCTTTATATTATTTATGGAACTTCAGCCTTTTGCAGCTCTGTTTTCTGTCGAAAAACTCTAGCTATGATCTTCATTGTGTAGGTTTTTCATATAACTCAGCTAAATATGAACTCTTTTTAAGTGATAAGATCCTAATTTGTTTACCAGAAAGCTGATAAAAGTAGAGAAAACAATGACAGGGAGGCAGCCAAAGAAGGCATCGGAGATTACGGCTCCGGCGACCGGCGAAAGAGTGACACATCCGAAGATGATGTTGTTGATTTGAGCAGCGTCGATGCTTTTTATGTGGTACTCTTCTATTAGGTACACTATCATGTTGCTTGTCACTCCACCTGATGCTACGAACAAGCCTATCATAGTCACTGTTCGCAAATTTTTGGGAGAAATGAGATTAGTTAGAATAATAATAATATTGCTGTTGAGTTAATCTTGGTTTATCCATTTCTTACGTTTAGTTTGTTTGAGTTAGTGGAGCATTGTTAGGAGTTTGTTAGTCTGTTTGAGTTAGTGGAGCATTGTTAGGAGTTTGTTAGTTTGTTTGAGTCAGTGGAACAAGTCTCTGTGGCGTGAGTAGCGGATCGAGCTAGTGCTCACCGCAAGTTTAAAAGCAGATGTGATGTGTGTTGTTGGTGAAGAAAAATGTTAGAAATATAATTAAAAAAAAAACAGAGCTTCCTCTCTCTCTCTCTCTCTCTCGTGTGTGTGTGTCCACTGAGTTTCTTTCTAACTCTAACAATTGCAAGTTCTCTACGTGAATGTTGATGAGAGAGAGATTCAACTTCCTTTTTGTGGCTGAAAACCTGAAGTCAAGCAGCGGTATCAATTTTTAAACAAACATCATTATAAGTTTGTGGCCACTAATATTTGAATCAGGGTTGCTCTGATATCATGTAAAAAGATCTTGTCACTGCATTAAAACTCTAAAGCAATGAGGTTTGAGGCTTATAATTCTATACTCTGGTCTATCACGATTAGGAGGTTGAGTTTTATCATGATAAGAGGTTATATTCTATTAATTGTTACTCATAATAAATATAATATAATAACTCAAAATTAGTTGTATCGTCTTCAAACTAGGTGAAATTGGGGCTAGGGATAGAGTTGATTGATTTTTCTACGTAAGGCTTTCTATTGTTATAATCCAAGGTTAAAACATATCAGACGTAGAATGTGAGAACTGAACTTGAAATATTAGATTAGGGTCGACAGTGCAGGTTTTCTCGATCAATAAAGAAAGCTGATTCTTTTCATCGCGTTCATGGAGAAAGAAAGGGGCAGGGCGGGGGAGAGAGACCTGAGAGGAAGGGAAAGGTGATCCAGCCCCCTGCCTTTGATCCAGTAGTCCCTTGAGGATCTTCAGTTTCATTGTTTCCCATGATCACCTTTTTTTTTTTTTTTTTGAGACTTCGTACATAGTAGCTTGGGAGTGCCACCATATATATACAGGGGGGAAAATATGGGCATAACCCCTCCATTATTTTTTTAAATTTCACTTTTTGAGCTTCACTAGCTCCATTATACAGTCCCACAGAAAAATTTGCTACTTTAAACAAACTTTTTCGATTTTCACCTTTTCTTAGTGCTGATTCAGACATTCTAGTCCTTAGAATTAACAGTAACAACAGTATAGCAATTTTAATTTTAATGATTTGAGGGACTAGTTTCAAAATATGAAAGATGTAAGGAACCAATACCTAAAAAACCTAAGTTTAAACTGTATGAGGTAGCTAATGAAATAAGGATAAGAAACTAGAAGGGTAGGAAAATTAATTTTCATAGTGCCATGCAAAGCGCCTTCAAATGCATAGTGACTTGCTGGCAAGATTTCATTATCTTTAATTTATTAAATGTACAAAGAGATCTTCAGTGAGATTCTAATGAAATAAAATATACTAATTTGGGTTGGCACTTAAAAAAAAGAGAGCTTTGCAAAGGGATATTCTGAAATAATGCATCAATGATTGATATCCGAGTGGAATATCATGTCACATTCAATAATTATAATGCATGGTAGATTAAGTATATGATTTCAGTTTGCGTGTTATATTTTTCTATGCCCGGCAGTTGCATTAGATTTTTGAGATGTGATTATGCATGGTACATTAATTATGGTTTACGTTCATATATTATCTTTTTCTAAGCTAGGGTGTTAGGTTAGAGTTTTGTAATGTGGTTATGCATGATTGAGAGTTTGATTAAGACTTTACGAAATATCCAAATCTTCTTCTCAAAAGCTCCACATGTATACAATTCCGATGTGTTCTGTTCTTTACTTTTCAAAACTTCTTTTTAAACAAAATATTTGGTTATACACGAGTACATTTACTCTGAGAACCACCAGCATGTGAGCGCATGGTTTCTAACCTTAGATCATTGTTGCGCGATTCTTCGGACCACCCCTCGAACTGTCGTACAATTCCTGCGAACCGATTCCCTATATATTTGCCAACTGATTCCCTTCGATACACGAACCGGTTCTTCAAAATTAGCATACCACTTACAAATATGCTAGATGCAAAGTCTCTTTTAAGTGCATGTGCGCAAGACGCAATACAATGTGTGCAATAAAGTGGAGAGAGACACACAATAGTGTATGAGCTGATGACTTTACTGTAATTAAACATGTATGTTAATTAAATGTAAAACAAAACCGTGATCCTAAAACGAGCTCCGTTAATTAAATGTAAAACGAAACCGTAATCCTAAAATGAGCTCCGTGGGGGAAAAAAGAACAAAGAAACAAACTCCATCATAAAGAAGTATTTTAAGTATTTTGTATGAAAAAAATATTCAAATTCATAATTAGCTTTCTAGTTTTCTACTATATACTTTGAAAAACTTTAAGCGTACCCTAAATAAAATTACAACATACCACTAACCGAACTTGCGTACCGAAGCATACCGAAGCAGGCTACCCCCTCAAGAATCCAAAGTTTCTAAGTGACAAATTGCGTACCCGAATTCGTACTGTGACCCACTACGTACCGCGTACAGTGTAACTATGCCTCTACGCCTTAGATGGGTTAGATAGAGAGGCAAAAATGACATTTCATCTAACCCATTAAAGATTGAGAATCACCCGCTCATGGGGATGCTTCCGAAAGAAATGTATTCATCCCAATGATATTTGGGCCTTCCGGTTCCTATGATATTAAGGTGCTCGATTATTATTATTGTTATTATTATTATTATTATTATTATTTATCATTCTGATCAATTGAAGTCGAGCATCTTAATATGATCTTAAAAATTAAAATTGGAAAGCAATGACATGCTGCACAAGAGATTCAAACTCATAAATAAGTTTAAACCTCGAGAAATGACGAGAATATCATCAGCATAGTAAAGAACAATCCAATAATTTGTTCCTTATGCAAAAAAAAAAACAAAGTAATGACATGCTTTCGCAATTTGTATAATTGCTTGTTGATCAGTTACTGCACGGGTACTTTAGTATGATGCCATTGTAAATACCACAAGTGTCTTTATCCTATCCTAACTACACAACATCAAAATAATGTGATATCCTAACTACACAACATCAAAATATACGAAACTAGTATATTGGCTCGCGCAAATTATATTGAACTTCTATCTAAATAGTTCTCGGTCCTGCATGTTAATTATATCATAATTGTGTTTAATGTTTATCTATAGTATTTCTAGGAAAAAAACAAGTGCATAATGCATGTGATCAAAATAATAAGTATTTATTAAAATAAGTATCTTTATCTTTTATGCAATATCTAAAAGTTATTATTGTACCCTCTATTGAGGTTACTAATATGTGACTATATTCCCACATTGGATGTGATAAGAAAGAGCTATGGTTATAAAATAGGAATTGGGGCTAGCTATAACTTTTGGGTTAAAATTAGTTTCTAACCTCTATTTAAGGCCCATTAACTATAGACTTGGCTCGATTACTCCCAACAAATGGTATCAGAGCTAAGGTTAAGGTCTAATTTTATTTTTAATAAAAAGAGAGAAAATTACAGTCCAATGTAAAGCAGGAAGGTGTCGGGAGAATGAATAAGGTAAAGTTAGACCAAGTCAAATTAACCCACGGGATTGAGAGTTCACACCAAGTTAGTACGAAGATTGAGAGATTGAACTATACTCACAAATTGATGCCCATAGAAGTGATATATTCTCTGGTTAGCTCACAAGTGAAGTGGTGAGAACTCAGACCAAGTTAGTAAGAAGATTGAGAGATTGAACTATACTCACAAATTGAGGGGGAGATGTTAAGATTACAGTATGTGAGTATAATCCCACATTAGATAATATAAGAAAGAGATATGGATTTATGATGGGAATTAGGGTCAATACCTAGTAACTATAACCTTTGGGTTAAAATTGATTCCTCACCTCTCTAATTAAGGCCTATTAACTTTAGGTTAGGCCCAATTACTCTTCAACATCCTCCATTTAATAATAAGGTCACTTTTTCCTACCCTCACAAAGATTTATATTTAGTGTAGATAGATATCGAAAATTTGTATATAGTATAGATAGATATCGAAAAGTATGATCTCTCTTCATTACCACCTAGACCTTCATTAATTCTCTGGCAATTTCGAAACCAACAAGGACTCCCTAAACCCATGACTCTCTTTGCTTGGGGTTTATAGATTACCTTTACAGCCCAATAGCCCAATGGGACACATGCTCTGATTTTCCAAGCAAAATTAAAAAACCGGTGGTTTTTCCTAGGGTCCAAAAACGAATATTAAAGTTCGTTTGGTACATATTATTAGTTTCAGCACTCGTTAACTATTTAACTTTAGATTTTAGATAAAGTGATCCTTCATAAAACTAGAAAACTTTCTCAGATAAATAAAAGTATAATATAACCATCTTAAGTACGTGAATCCAAAATTGTTAGTCAGAAATTGTTGTGATGCAAAAAGTCTTTTTGTGACCCGTGATAGTTCTTTAGCTAATGTAATAACTGCGACTTGGTTTAACTCTAGCTACAGTCTTAGCAGAACCCTTCATCATGTAATTGTCATGTTGCCCAAAATTATGTAGCAATTTATTGCACATTTATTAAGGCTTACGAACAAGTAATTATGTTGACTTTGTCATTATTCACAACGTATGTAATTTTCTTTAGAAAATAAACCAGTGTAGTTTAAAGCATCTCTTTGGTTCACACCGAAAAATGAAACCTTTAAAACATAATGGATATTCCACCAAAATAAAATAATAATAATAATAATGGATAACCTCATAAATATGATCCTTAATTGTTGTTCTTTCTCCCCGTAAGTTATGAGATTGACAATCATCTAGGTACTTCTATACTGTCTTTTGGATTGCCCAGTGGAAACTAATGTGTTGTGTTTGCAAAGGCTTTTTAACGGGAAAAGTTCTTATGTGCTTTATAAGCACTACATCATACTAATAGAAAAATGCTACGTGATACAAATCACTTGTAAATAAAAAGATGATAGAATTAAATATTTTTTTCTTGTGTTGCACACCCTCCTCCTAGTGGTGTGGTGTATGCTCATGGAGTATCTAAAAATTTATCAACTTACTGTTTTTACTTCACTTGAAAATTAATTTAAAAGGATTATTTCTATTTTTGAGTCATGACTTCAAAGTTAAAGATTATTTCTATTTTTGAGTCATGACTTCAAAGTTAAATATGTGTTCAATTAGCTATTCTTTCAGTATGGAACTAATTCTCATTTCATTTTTCAAACTCAAACTTGAACTGAGCAATGCAAGCCCAACTAATCTCCATCTTGGCTCAGATTCAATCAACTTGAGTCCAATACAGATGGCTAATGGAGATAATGTCTCGTAGAAGAACATAGTCAAACTTGAGTCAAGTGTGGCCAAATGTGACGGCATGCTGCCGAACAAATCTAATATGTGTTGGTTCAAGTTATACCGCTGCATTAATATTAGGATTCATGTGTGCCAGTTTGAGCCCTAACACGTGCTAATGAAGTCTCGAAGCAAACAGAGCATCTAAAAGACTCATTAAACTATTAGTTCTGATACTGATATATTGAGTTGTAAGGACTAGACGATCTACACTACTGATATATTGAGTTGTAAGGACTAGACAATCTATTTAAGATCAAAACTACTCGAAAAAATTAACTGATATAAGCTGAAGGTTATTCAACTAATTATTCATCTAATGGTTAGGGTTAGGATGTGAATCAATCTTATCAATGAAGAATTGGAGAACTGGTTTACACCATTTGCACTAGACTAAAGATATTTTAACGAGAGAATTAAGTTTCAAGTTGTTTAATTAATCTAACAAATCATAGCAAGAAGCTTCTAATCCACCTTCTCACTATTGTCCAACCCATTTACCACACGTACTATTTTTTTATCACATAAGGGACCCATCCTTATTTGAGCAAATCCTCAATTAGACAACTTACATCACTTGGACTGTAACCAAACCTCATTACATTAGATCTTTCTTCTCAAAATCAAATACACGGCAACATTAGGTTTATTAAAAAATTAGAAGTTGGTAACATACTAAATACGAAATAGACCAAGCCCTATGCATGTCTCTTTCCCTATAAAAACACCTTATTCCCCTCTCTTTATTAAGAAAACTTGGTCACACTCATGGCAATTCTTCAAACATTCTTCAAAATTTTTCTTCTTATCTCCTTCATAGAATCCACAGCTTTTGCTGAGCTTACACCGGACTTCTATGATGAAGTTTGCCCGGAGGCTTTGGATACTATCAAGGAGATTGTCGAGGGAGCAATCGCCGATGACCCAAGGATGGGAGCATCCTTGTTGAGGCTACATTTTCACGACTGCTTCGTAAATGTGAGATTGTTACTACTAGGAAAAAATTCATCTTAGATGGAAAAATTCGTTGGTCTATAAAAATCGTATTTCTGATAGAAATTTTCATCTTGAGTGTACCTCGTAGTTTTCTTGCATGGCAGCAGTTATTTATGTGATATATGTTTGCAGGGCTGTGATGGATCCATTCTGTTGGACGACACTCCGACTTTCACCGGAGAGAAGACTGCGGGCCCCAATAATAACTCTATTAGGGGTTATGATGTGATTGATCAAATCAAAATGGCGGTTAATACAGTTTGCTTGGGGAACGTGGTTTCTTGTGCTGATATTGTAGCCGTTGCTGCTCGGGACTCTGTTTTTGCAGTGAGTCGCTATACTTTAGCTTAATCGTAATAATAATTAATTAATTATATGTAATAAAAATAATTCAGTATAATGACTAGGGTTGGAAGATTAAAGAATATTTATAAAATAGTTTCATACTTATCTGTGATTTGTTCAGATTTGAAAGATGATTTAGGAGAACTGGCCGGGTGCTCCTTGACGCTAGTAAAATTAATGAATTAAGCATGACTACTGGCACATCTTATTCATTTAATTATCAAGTTTCTATTTACCCGCTTATGTTACTAGTATTTGGTCTTCCTCGTGTCTTTCTCAATGTTTAACCGTCTCTTTCTTTTCTCTCAATGAATTATTCTCTAATCTATTTTGAGTCAGATTTTATTTATAAATTTACATCATCATTGTCACGTAATAATTTAATAAGTTAGATATTTAATAAATAATTTCATATTATTCAATTTACAATAATAAATCAACTAAATCTAGTCTAGGTATCCGACCAGTATTATTCAAAGATAATTTCACATTCAAGTTCAAATTCAGGAAAAAAAAAAAACAGAATTATAACTCAAATTCGAAGGTTTTAAACGAATACAAATAATTTAATGCAGCTGGGAGGACCATACTACCAAGTCCTCCTCGGCCGCCGAGACTCCACCACCGCGAGCCGCGACGCCGCCAACTCCAACATGCCCTCCCCATTCCTCTCCCTCTCCGGCCTCCTCTCCAACTTCCAATCCCACAACCTCGGGCCCCGCGACCTCGTCGTCCTCTCCGGGGCCCACACCGTCGGCTTCGCCCGCTGCTTCCTCTTCCGCTCCCGCATCTACAATGAGACCTCCATCGACCCCGCGTTCGCCGCCGGTCTCCGCGACGGGTGCCCGGTCTCCGGCGACGACGACGGCCTCTTCAGCCTCGACGACGAGTCGGCGCTGAATTTCGACGAGGGGTATTATAGTAATTTGGTGCGGATGAGGGGGCTGCTGCATTCTGACCAGGAGCTGTTCAAGGGTGACGGAGGGGACGTGGAGGATTTGGTGCAGTTCTATAGTGAAAATGTTGATGCGTTTTGGGGTGATTTTGGCGAGGCCATGATTAGGATGGGGAATTTGAGTCCTTTGATGGGCGAGGATGGGGTGATTAGAGAGAATTGTAGGTTTGCAAGTTAGCTAATTAGACAAAAAATGTTGGGGTGCTTTCTTGGTTAGTGGCATATTAATTAATGTTACGTACGTGTTTGGTTAGTTGCTTGTAGTAGCATGGGTAATTTGTTTATTTTTCGTGGTTGATTAAAAAATTGGTAGAGGGTTACGTTTTGGTCCTTGGTGTAATTGCATGGGACCTATGCCTACTCTTGGATTGGTGTAGAACGTGAGAATTTGAGATTTCTTTTGTGCAAATATAAACTTTATATAGTCATTGAATTCTTGAAATTTCTGAGCTCAAGTGTAACTCAAAAGACAAAAGTATGATTTATAAGGTCTATTTTGAGTGTGTTTCTCATGGCACACAATATGTTATAGAACCTCAAGTTAGACTTAGCAATATTCAGCCAGAATAATGTTTCTCAAGAAGAGAAACATTAAGGAGCATTAACTAAGAAGGAACGGGAGTAACAAATTTTACTACCATCTACGATTAAGGAGGTGTCATTGCTTGAAAAAAACAGAAAAAAGGGGGGAAAAGAAGGAGGTATTTAGCAATTGAGCGTGGCGTCTAAAAAAA
>JBAKGM010000200.1:43344196-43354245 GCA_037177215.1 Asparagus racemosus | reverse complement strand
TTCCCCCCCCCCCCCCCCCCCCCCTTCATGTGCACGGGCGTAGCCAGATGCATGCAGTGCATGCACACTGTCGAGCCAGATGGTCGACCGCGTCGCAAATGCTCGTGAAGCGATGACTGTCGCATCGTCAAGTGTGTATGAACGGGCAAGAGACAGCGCGTAGAACCACTCAATGTCGACGGCATCGCAGCGGTCGCTGTCGACGAAATGTAGTAAGTCCCATCGCAAGATCGACGTTGACGGTCGCCAGAAGATAGCATACGCGCAGCATTAATGTTGGTGAGATTCTAGAAGGTTCTGGTGAGATTCTACATCGTTGTTAAAATTTTTCAATTTTAGTCACTTCCCGGGATTGCCAATCCCTAGTAGCTACTATCTAATCACGTTTTAAATAACAAAAATGAGATTTAAGGTAGGTACAATTATTTCATAACTTCTATAGTTAAATTATCCAACTACTATGGTAATCAATTTTTTAACAATATAATGAGATCAAATCATAACTATCTATACTTAATAAGATTTTGTTTACTTGTTTCCCTTTTCTCTTCCGATCGGATGATTAGCTTAATTTTTTTAATAACGTTATTAACTACCCGGGATGACTTGGTCAAACTGGATTGAAAATACTAAATAAATAAAAAGTGGATAGATTTTAACAATCAAATACTAAAATTAGGTGTTTTTGAAAATTTGTCCTAAATTTATTCTAGGTAGATAAGCTTGAGATTCATTTCTTAATTAGTCCTTCACCAAATATAATTTTGTTTGATTGTTTCGTTTGATGGAGTCCAATTTCATGCGGCTTCTGTTTCTGAAGGGTGGACCTTAGTGTTTGTTTTCACAAATGTGGATTTTGGTTGTTTGGATTAATATGACTGACAACCTATAATGCAATAAAGCCTGCCAAGAAAATAGGAACATATTTGATTGGTTAGAGAAAATACTCAGTATTTGCTTTTTGTGTTTGTGCATTAGTTTGTACATGAATCATCAAAGCATTTTGTCAATGACTTAAGGGACATGAATCATCAAATCATCCTAGTCATTTAACTCATCACTACGAATTCTGTTGCATAGATCTTGTCATGTCAGAACCACAAGAAGCCACATAGCAAACATCTTTTTTTTGTTGCCAAACAAGAAGAGAAAATGTTTGGAGTAAAGGTTACGTATGAATTCAGGAATGAAAGTAGGGGTTAAACGAAATTTAACCACACAAGGGACTAGAGAGTTCTTGACAAGCGAATTCTTGACAAGCAAATTTTTGAGAAATAAGATTAAAAAAATCAAGCAGGCTGAAGTCTCTCTTTCCATCCTTATTTCTCAAAAAACTAAATAAATAAATAATAGTAAACATCAAACAAGTTCTAAATCAGCTTCTACCGTCATGGGCTGTGCTTCTTCTTCTGTCATTGTTGGCGGCTTCATGCGTCCGAAACAAAGCAAGATCAAGTACAAGAAGAAAACTCCTACAAATATCCGGCATACACTAAGTATAAATAATAGCCCCCAAATAATTATTTCCTTCTCGACGTCAGTATTCTCCCTTGTATCATCCTCTTTATGATTTGCTGTAATATTAGCTTTCTTGCCTTCTTTAGGATGGTGATCATTGCTCTCCAACTCTGGCACAATAACTTCAAAAAGAAAAAAGGGAAAAAAAAAAGGTTAAAACACAAGAATAATTAGAAACTTGGGTTTTTTCATATATATACTTCTTAAATCTCGTTATTTGCAAAACTATCACAAATCTCAGTATCTGCAAACCTCCATGTTTCACAAGTTGTCAACTATGGGGAAAACACACATCCAAATCTCAGTATGTGCAAAATTACCTTCCAATATTATTAATTGTGGGCAAAAATACCTTAAATCAACAAATTAATCAACTCTGTTACATTTTCTTTAAACTCTGTTAGATATGATGAGTAAACACTTGACTTAGGTAAATTTTACTCTATTAAAGTTTATGATTTCTTAATGTGGAGTGTAGTTTTGCAAGTACTAAGATTGAGGCATAGTTCGACAAATTCACATGATTTATGGGGTATATATTAAAAAAAAACCTAAAATTTTGTATATTATATAGAAATACTTTACCGTGAAAGCGAGGTTGAGTTTCCGTGGGAGGAGAACGAGAATCCAAGATAAACACGGAGGGAACCAGAGTGTAGGTTTTCATTGAAAGATTGGCTTCAAGGATGAGAATTACTAATGCAGTCGAAGTTATTCCGAGCATCAAGTAGAAAGCAATCATTAACTTCATGATTGTTGTGTGTTTTTTTTTTTTCTTTAGAAGAGAGATTAATTTAAGATATGTACAGATACAAACAAGGTAAATACATTTTATGATAGCTTGATGAGATAAATCTAATTACGAATTTCAATTGAGCTCTAACTCTCTTTTGGTAGAGAATTTGAGTTCTAGACAAATTATAGGGTTTAATTTCGAATATAATAAAGAAATTTTTAATTTTCGGATAAATGATTATTGTTGTTGTTTTTATTTAATGGATGGAAATTTAATGCATTGAGTTACATATTTTGATCAGGTGCACATATCCCTATAAAATTTTGACTATCACTTTTTATTTTATGAGACGCTACAAAAAAGATGGTGGCAATTAAATTTTTTTTATTTTACTACTTCAGATTAAATTTTAGTCATAAATTTGCAATATATACAAATTTTGAATTCTAAAAAGATATAGCAAGCTTACTTGGTCATTGTTTCCTCTTTTGAATTACATTAAAATCCATAATCTTCTTAGTAGAGATATAAGGTGTAGATTTTTTTCTCTCCTGCTCATCAAGTTTAATTGATCATTGTCTTTCTTTCTTTCTTATCTATTCTTTTCTCTTTTAATTTTATTCTAATTATTGATAGATTTGGGGATAGAAAATAATGGGATTTCGATTGCATTTGCAATATAATGAAGAGAACTATATATCGGGACTTTATCAACGAAGAGATATCTTTCAACCCTAAAACGGGGCCATTAAAGTATCCATTTCAAGTCCAAGCCCATTAACATATTCAAGCCCCAATAACGTTATATGACTATTGAAGGGTTTTAGATATCTAACACACATTAAATAGTTCTAGAAATAGGAGCAATACAGAGAATAAATCTGTATTATACTATTAATGCAGCTACCACTAGGGCAGCCACGTGGCATTCATTTATCTACTTATTATCCCACCAAAATTTTTCTTCATAACAAAATGTTGGCAATAAAAACTTTCGCATTTTTTTGTTAACCAACTATTTTAAAAAGTACATCACTGTGCATACAGTGCATATATATAGTCCTTTAAAAAGCTTGCTAAAAAAATATAGTCCTTTGAAAAGATGCATTCTAAGCTAAAAAGGGATAACATAGATTTGAATGAAAAACTTGAAAAATCTATTTTAGAGTTGAATGCTTCTAAAAATGCTAGTTCAAAACACCTAACCTTTTGATTGTTGACAATGTTCCATATATAGAGAGAGACATGAATGGAGAATTAATTGAGAAAGTAAATGTATTAAAATATGAAAATGATGATTTGCTTGCTCGATTAAATAATCTTTCATGTGAATTGTCCAATGAACAATAGAGTTCAAAACTCGTTGCACTATATAGTTGTTTCTAAAAATGAATTGCTTAAATCCACATTTTTGGTTTAGAAAAAGGTTGTGAAAATTTTTTCTCTGGGCTGAAAAGGCTTAAACATCGCCCTTTCTAATCAACATTTCGCTAAAGCAAAAACCGGATTAGGCTACTCATATTCTAGTAAGAAGAAGATCAAACTTCTTTTGTGGTAGGGAATAATTTAACCTTTTATGCTACCATATCTAATGCATCATCTATGACTTGCTTTTAGTGTGGTAGAATGGGGCATCTCTCAATATCGTATCATATGCAATATTGAACTAAAATTGTCGAGCAGATTGGGTACCCAAGGGGATCATTCCTGAGCAGAGTGGACCTATATGAATATCTAAATCATACATTTCTACTTTTTTGAAGGTGTGTAGGTGGGCGAAGGAGCAAGGCAACATCTGGAGTGAGTTGCTCTAAGCTTATCACAGGTTACTAAAAACTATTCCTTAGTCTAGCCGACAGGAAAGATGGGTATGTAACTGAAAAAACATTTCAAAGAATCGCATCTATTACTTGTATATAAAGGGCAAAAAATAGAACCTTTGATACATACAAAATAATCAGTAAATTCCCTCTACTATACTAATCTTAGAACTCTTATCTTTCTTCGCACCACTTCTTAGCAGCCAGGTAATCCTAAGAAAAGATTATTGATGCCATGTAAGAGTTGTCTCTATATGAGGCGGTGTGCACTATTCAAGTCTTGGGAACACCCTCTTACAAAAAATAATAAATAAATAAACAAATAAATAAATGAAAAAACAAAAAAAATATAAGGAAAACCTGTGTATAGTAGATCCAAAGTGGTCCGATCACTTTTAGACACTACACCAGGCTGTCCTTTACATGTCAAGATGGATAATTTCTCCAGAAACTTCCTATTTCCATTTTTCTGCAAATCTATTTCTTGTTGGGACTGTGTCCATGCAATCACCTTAGTTTGATATATAACAAAAGTTCATGTGTATTTAATGCGTTTCAAGTTATCTAGTACAAGTTATGAGAGTCAACAAATATGCATAAACATGTACTAGAAGTCATGTTTAGATGAGAGAAAAATATGGCAAGAAGGTGGAGTTGCAAAACAACGACTCATATTTAAATGAGAGGAAAAATGGCAAGAAGGCAAAAGTTAAAAAAATTGAAAATCAACTTTGAGCATATGAGAATGTTTGTCTTTTTATTAGGAATCTATAGAAACAAATGGAACTCAATTTAGAAGTGTATAGCTGGAGATATGAATGTTTAAGTAAGATAGATCACAACAATCAGCTTCGGCAAAATACTCATCGATGAGTATTTATGCTCATCGACGAGCCTGCTACCATTCCATCGATAAGAAGAACCCTCATCAAATTAATAGGCAATTATGAGCTAAAATTAGAAAGTACTCATCGATGAGGCATGGTTATTGATGAGCTCTCTAGCTTATCAATGAGCCTGCAGCGAGTTACTTTTTGAGATGCAGTTTTGAGATGCCATCTGAGTCATTCATCAAGGGATCTATGTAAGATATTCTAGAGATTATTTTCTATTAGATTTGAGAGAGAGAGAGAGAGAGAGAAAAGGAGAGGATCCATTTTAGGGTTTGAAGAAGATTTCTTTCACTCCTCGCTCCTGGAAATGATCCGGTAGGCAGAATATTAATACCTTGTAACCCATTTTGAAATGCACATCCACAACCACACACAATACAAATGTACATAAAAAATATAAGTCTCATCACGTTAACATCTACATCATGGAAATAATCAAGCGGAAATAAATAGAGATAATAACAATTGTCCAAATATCAAGTCCACTAGATAGAAAAAAATCTCATATCCTAAATGAAATACAAAAACAATGAGGGATAAGCAACATCATCGAGAGGGAAACAACCTAGATCACCAGCTAAGGCCCCTAAATGACTGTTCAATGATAAAGGAGGTAGGGATGTAGAGACAACCATGACGTTTGCCTAGAAGCAGCCACCCTTGAAAGAGTGTGTAATAGCTCACTGATCGAACAAGGCTAAGCGATATGCTGAAGCTATGGCTCAAACACGACCACCAGTTCTAGATAATATATCTAAAGAGAAATGTAAAAATATCTAACGTATCAAAATAAACAATTAACTTCTATTATTTATTAAAGTGTCATTGCATGCCACTAGCTATTTTCTCATAACCTGCTTTTTCAAGTAGACTTGGTCCACTGTAGTTGAACTCACGTCGTTATCTGAAGAAGGGATCCACAAACGGGGTTAGTGAGGTCTAAGTGAGAAAATATGAGGAAACTCCATGAATCAATGGTTAGTTGATCGAATATAATAAAAACTTGTCCCCTAGATAAGAAAGAATAAATGAGTCAAAAGAATACTGATCATAAGCTCAACAGGATTGTTCGCCGCGAAAGTTGCTTCGATTGTCATTGATTTGAACACGTTACAAACTTCAGGCACTTACAACGAAATTCAGATAAAAATCTCGCCTTTTTATAAGGCTTACAATGAAAATCAAAAAAGAAAGACTACAACTTTACGCTTTTAGAACAAATGCGGGATCCGTTTATCGGATCCTCGCTTGCGTGGATATCTTTGCCTGTGACGGGGACTTGTTTTGTCCGTGGACCACCGCGTAATCCCGATCTAAGTAGAGATCTAGATACTGGGTCTACAGATCTAGGGTGTTTATTTCACGAAAGAAATAAAACACCGACGGGGATCGATCTCACGAAGGAGATGACCGCCGGAGTGGGTGAGATCTACTAGGAGAAATCACGCACTGACCCTGAGACTAAGACGAAGCTTAGCCTTGAGGGTAGATCTGCAAACCTGACCTAGATCGTTTCAGATCTGAGCTTGACTCTCTACCTTGCAGTGTAGATCTGGCGTGGAATGAACTCCTTGCGTGCACGAGACGTGGATCTGAACTTTTCTCTTTCACCAGTGCTCGGATCTGTGTAAACGACTGCGTAGAGGTCTCAAGAATTCTCTAAATTTTTCAACCCCTTGAACTGAACCCCCTCTGGCCTATTTATAGGTATCTGAACAGGGGGCAGGCACGAAACTTGGCTAGGCACCATTGGTGCCTAGGCCGTGCCAAGGTGCTCATTTGGCTTCGTTCTGGTATTTCAGCATTCGTCGGTTCGTCACACTGTCCTGTTTGGGCTTGCTTTCGTCCAGTTGTGCCGAATCAGAGCTTGGTTGATCGTTCCACTGATTCTGGAACCTGATTGGCGTAGTATCGTCACTTGGATTCAGTTAATTCTGTTCTATCGACGTTCGAGTCTGGTCAACTCGCCTTGTCGAATCTCGCTGACCTGAAGCTTCGTCATTAGATTTATTCCACGATACGTCACTTCGTTGACTCATATGCCTTGCCGACTGACTTCATGCATTCGTCAGCTCGCTTTATGCATTTTGTGGCACAGTTACATCGTGAGCGGTTCTTGGTCGCATCGCTTGATGGATCGTCGGTTGTGAACCCACCGTCACGAGTCTGGTTCGGGTACTAGTAAGCGATTTTCAACGCCTACAATGATGAGGAAGAGGAAGATAAGGGGGTGCTTACCAAAGAAGTATACACAACCCAAGCCAAATTAGAACCCCGAGATTGGCGTTTCCACATAATCGACTATGTCCTGTATGGTATTTTGCTAGAGGACGCGAAGGGGAGGGAAACGATCCAACGAAGAGCACCAAGGCTCTTCTACGATGTAGAGATCCATATGTTATATCGTCACGGGTATGATGGCTTGTTGATCCAGTGCCTTTCAAAAAAGGAAGCGGAAGAAGTCCTTAGGGAAGCGCACAGAGGAGAATGTGGCGCACACCAACCTGGCCCTAAACTTTATGATCGTATCAGAAGAATGGGATACTTCTAGCCAACAATGATTAACGACGCAGTCGAGTATGGGGAAATGCCAATCTCGGGGTTCCAATTTGGCTTGGGTTGTGTATACCTCTTTGGTAACCACCACATTGTCTTCCTCTTCCTCATCATATATCGGCACATGTAGTTGATGAGTTTTGACTGTGAGTAGTTGTTCAGTCTCGAGAGGTTGTACTAATGATACCACCAATGCCGCTAATGCATCCGTGTAAGCAATCTGAAGGCGTAGAATATACTCGATGAAAAATTCTTCAAATGAGTCCGCCATCTCAGAGGTCGGATTCCAAAGAAAATTTGGCACCGGTCAGCATGTCGCAACGAAGAATTTCCTAGTTAACGGAGGAGTCTTGGAAAATGTTTGTTGGTCAGTTGAACGAAAACTCACCAATACGAGTCAAAAAATAAATGAACTCAGTCACCAACTTCAGTTCAAGATTCTGACAACGGTCAGACAATAAATGCAGTATCGTGATACTTTCAGCCATCCTACAAAGCACTGGATAATCTAGAAGGATTGGGGGAATCAAATTCTAAAGCTAATCTCATGTTCCTTTATACCAATTGAAGGTTGGGGCCTATCATATCCAAAGTATTTCAGGCTCGTCTAAAAAACATCGAGACTGAAACACTTTGGAAGGGGTATCTGTAGGTGTTGAAAATTGCCTATAAGTGCCCGAATGTAACTCGTGACAATGGATTGGCGATCAACAACCTATCTGACGATGCGATGAAGAACCGCTAACGACAAAACCACGCCGTAAACACGTAAAGTGAGTCGATGAACGGATGAAGCGAGTTGGCGAGGCATGCAAACCAGTGAAGTGACGAATTGTGGAATAAATTCGATGGCGAAGCTTTAGACCAGCGAGTATGCCACGCATGCCAAATTCACACGAACTACATGCATCAGCCTCCAGAGCAATTGCATCCTTCGGCTACATCCTGGCCATTCAAGACGTGGGGGATGGACATTGTAGGTCCTATTTTTCCTCCTTCAGTTAAAGGTGATCGGTTCATTCTCGTGATTACCGACTACTTCTCCAAGTTGGCTGAAGCAATCCCGCTTAAGGAAGTGAAGACAAACAATGTCATCAGGTTTGTCAAACACCACGTCATCTACGGACACGGTGTGCCGAGACGGATCGTGCATGACAACGGTCCTCAATTCATCAGCAATGCCTTCATCATATTTTGCGAGAAGTTTAAAATTCAAGATGTCTCATCAACGGCTTATAATCCATCTGCATACGGATTAGCTGAGGCGTTCAACAAGACATTCATCAAGATATTGTCAAAACTCGCGAAGACCAACAAGCGAGATTGGGATGATAAGCTTGGAGAAGCACTCTAGGCATATCGCGTCACCATACGCACGCCGACCAGAGCTACCCTTGCTCTCTGGTCTACGGATGTGAAGCAATTCTTCCACTGAAAGTCTAAATCCCGTCACTTCGTATTACCGTTGCAACCGAGATGACGACGGAGGAACAACATTAGAAACGCCTCGAAGAGCTTGAGATGTTGGATGAAAAGTGCCTGGAAGCTCAATAACACATTAAGTTCTACCAAGCCAGAATGTCGAGGGCTTTCAACAAGAAGGTACGACAAAGAAGCTTCAAGGAAGGAGATCTGGTCCTCGCCGCTCAGCGACTGATAATCCTTGACTCTAAGAAGAAAGGTAAATTTGAGCTCAAATGGGAAGGACCATTCGTAATAGAGACAGTCTATTCGAACGGTGCGTATCGCCTGATTAGTCAAAATGGTGACAGGCAATTAATGCTGATAAATGGGAAGTTCCTAAAAAAATACTATCCATAGTATATTTGGGATAACCCATTTTAATGGGAAGTTCCTCGTGGGATATTTCGCCCATTTTCCCCGAGGATAACCCTAAATTTATCCTCCACTACAAATTCCCTCACTGATCAAAAATTCATTGACGATGGGTCTACAAAAAATATTTCCTGGTCCAATCCACTAGTGAAATCCCCTCTTGATTTCTTACATGAACAAGAGGTCTACTTAAAATTGCCTTCATGCTAGAGACGGAATAAAAAAAATTCTTCCTCTCTAAGCATAGGACCCCCTTCGTGATAAATGGAAGGGCTCCATCCTTTCCTCTTCGGTCACGCCTCCCCAAGGTTAGGGCTGAAGTGGGCTTTCATCTCGATAAACAAAAAACTCATTCCAGATCAAGTAACAAAATGTGAAAGTTATCTGAATCTTTTCGATTCTCGAAGTAGAGATCCCACTCTTAGTTTCACCTTTTAAGATTTTCGAAGTGGAGATCCCACTTTTAGTTTCTTTCACACTGGAGATAGGAGACAAGATCCTCCTTCCTCTCCACGAGTAAAAGATAGGAGACAAGATCCTCCTTCCCCTATATTGACTTCGTTTTCACCCGGAGATAGGAGGCAAGATCCTCCTTCCTCTCCACGAGCAAGAGTAGGAGACAAGATCCTCCTTCTCTTGTTTTGACTTCATCCTTACCCGGAGATAGGAGACAAGATCCTCCTTCCTCTC
>JBAKGM010000200.1:43323116-43344096 GCA_037177215.1 Asparagus racemosus | reverse complement strand
AAGTCAAATCAATCTTCTCTTCCTCTGTAATCGAGAGAGCTCGGTTGTAATTCATTAACATTCAATCGAAATAAAAAAACTTTTTTTCGACTCTACAGGCTGCTCCCACTGTGGTCGCCATCTTCTGTAGGGTTGAAAAAGTTTTGTTTGATTGACTTTGAATAAATTACAATCACGCTTTCACGATTAAATAGGAAGAGAAGATTGATTTGACTTCTCTTTTGTTATGTGGGTTCTTGGCAGCAGAAGGATGCTTCTCTCGATGTTCGCGCTAAGATTGCTTCCCGTTGATGATCAGAATAAAGTTGATGGTGATCTAGGGATTGCTGAATGCCTGAGTCTTTGTTTGTCTGTGCTTGTTCGCGTCCCCATGCCCCTATCTCTCCTTCATAGCTGCTCACGGCTATTTATAAGGATTTGAGCACGTAACTGATGTGCTAGAAATGTGGAAACGTGGTTGCGATTTGGGCGGTTATGGGCATAACTGACGCCCATCCTTTAGCCCACGTAGCTGGCTGGGTCTTCGAGACCATTATAGGTCATGAGCTTCATGGTCGAACCTCGTTAAATGTCGAGCTTCGCTGCGCAGGCTAACCTCGGATGAAAGTTGAGCTTCACTGTGTAGGCAAACCTCAGTTGAATGTTGAGCTTCACTGCGTGGGCGAACCTCGGTTGAATATCGAGCTTCGCGATGTGGGCGAACCTCGGTTGAATGTCAAGCTTCGCTGCGTGGCAAAACTCGTGTTTCAAGTTTTAATAGTCAAGGGGCATGTGACCCTCGGCTTCGGGATTTTTTTGACTGTCTACAGAGATCCATGGCTGCGGCACGACGACCTCCGATCTGAGGCCGGTGGCTCCCACTATGGTCACCAGCTTGTTCACCGCGAAAGTTGCTTCAATTGTCATTGATTTGAACACGTTACAAACTTTAGGCGCTTATAATGAAATTTAGATAAAAATCTTGCCTTTTTATAAGGCTTACAACGAAAATCGAAAAAGAAAGACTACAACTTTATGCTTTTAGAACAAACGCGGGATCTGTTTATCGGATCCTCGCTTGCGTAGGTATCTTTGCCTGTGACGGGACTTGTTTTGTCCGTAGACCACAGCGTAATCCTGATCCAAGTAGAGATCTAGATACTGGGTCTACAGGTCTGGGGTGTTTATTTCACAAAAGAAATAAAACACCGACGGGGATCGATCTCAAGAAGGAGATGATCACCGGAGTGGGTGAGATCTACTAGGAGAAATCACCCACTGACCCTGAGACTAAGATGAAGCTTAACCTTGAGCGTAGATCTGCAAACCTGACCGAGATCGTCATAGATTTGGGCTCGATTCTCTACCTTGCAGTGTAGATCTGACATGGAACGAACTCCTTGCGTGCACGGGATGTGGATCTGAACTTTCGATCTTCGTCGGTGCTCGGATCTTTGCGAACGACTGCGTAGAGCTCTCTAAAAATATCTAATTTTCCAACCAGAATCCAACCTTCTCAAATGAAGACTCCCCTCTCCTATTTATAGGCTCGAGGGGGTTTCGTGGCTAGCGGACACCATAGGTGTCTCGGCCAGGCCGAGACACTAAGAGGTGTCTCGGCTTTGGCCGAGATACTAAGAGGTGTCTTGGCTTTGGCCGAGACACCAAGTGGTGTCTCAGCCTTGGCCAAGATGTGGATCCGTCCTCTTCTGGTGCTCGTTTGCTCATCTGTCGTTCCATTCGAGCTCGTTTTCATCCGCTTGCATCGAATCAAAGCTCGGTTGATAATTCGGGAATTTGATCGGCGTAGCGTCGTCGCTTGAGTTCGGTTAATCCCGTCTCGTTGACACTCGAGTCCGATCAACTTGCCTCATTGAACCTCGCTGACCTGAAGCTTCATCATTGGATTTATTCCACGATATGTCGCTTTGTTGACTTGTACGCCTTGTCGACTCACTTCATTCGTTCGTCGACTCGCTTTATGCATTTTGCGGCGCCGTTACATCGTCAGCGTCTCTTGGTCGCATCGCTTGATGGGTTATTGGTTGTGAACCCACCGTCACGAGTCTGATTCAGATTCTGATAAGCGATTTTAAACACCTACAAGGATATCTCAAATTGTGTTGTGCACGAAACATATATATAAAAGCATCAACAACAATTTAAAGATATTAATTATGTTCCTTTTTGGATATAAAAAGATTAATATGTCCACTTAAGGTGGTTACACATATCTAACATAATTTAATGAATAGGACTCATGTCAGAGTGTTCTAGCCAACCAACCAGCCTTAAGTCACGATTAATATCATAACTTACCGTCCATCTCACTAGTATTTAATTTGTACATATAATCTTATGCACTAACTCAACATCCTATGGCAACCTGACACAACCTACAAATCAGAACGGTCTAGGTCAGGGATCAACTGTCTCGTCGACTCACGTATTAGGACTAACTACATGGGGATAAACTTTACAGTATAGGATACATGTCTCTACACCTATCTACATATATAAAGGTTAGGTATAACATCCTATTACATCACCTCCCCCACAAACTGCTCATAACAATTTTATTAAACAGTTCATTCGCATTATAGTGAGTTATACATTGTGTTTATCATGTGCTAAGTTAAAATGAGTGATCAAAACACTCCCTATATCTGTAGGTATCTCAAGGGACTACTCCTAAATCATCAAAATAATCATGAACTCTTATTAAACAAACTAAAATAGCTAATTGGTCCCTTTGGGCTACAAATTACATCATTAGAGAGTTAATTATGCATCTGTATAAAATCAAATATCTTAGAACTCAAACCAAATGTTTGAAATCTAAAACCAGATGTCCCAATATGAAAAACCAGAAACACTATTTCTATCAACTAAATTCATGTCTACCCACCCAAATCAGACGTCTGAATCTCTATACAAATGTCTGATGTTAGAGCATTAGACGTATGATCTCAAATCAAACATCAAACGTAGTCACCAGACAATTCTGATCGTCGATTCTACTGCTGCTCTCTATCCAAACCGCGTCGTTCTTCATCATTCTTCCTCAAAACTTCTCGTGACTCTTACAAACAACATTGGGAAACATATATGAATGTTTTTGACACATTTTTGACTTATTTCTAAGATCAAACATTGAGCAAACTACGAGGAATAGGATTTTTATGAAACACTGATAACTTTTCATGTTTTTAACAATTGTATTAGGGTAAACCTAATTTAATCTCCTCAAAACTACTCCAAAACAAGAGGAATAACATAAAAAAGAAACCCCAATAGATTTAGTAGGAATTTCCTAGGGTTTTCCTTTATCCAAATGAAATAGATTAAGAAAGATAATAAAAAATAATTCCCCAAATAAGAACACATTAAGAGAACTCTCGATTGAGATGAAGATCAAGTTCTACTGGTGTGGATCTCCCCTCTCTAACCTTCCTCTCGTGTAGAATATTTGCTCCTAAAAGAATACGTTCTAAGAAAAGAACATGAACCCTAATTTTTAAGTTAATGTAGGCTACGGGCTTGTTTGCAAACCAACCTACTAACTTATTTATTTTACTCTGATAAGCCTAAGGGTTACAAATGCAAATCCTCTTTACAATTAAACCCAATTCAAGATTAATTTATGATTAATTCGTGAATATCATTCTAATTAACTTATACTTTAGGGAATTTCATCATATTGAGTAGAAATAAATATTTGTTATGTAAAAATCCCCACAATTAAATTTATTATTTAATCAAAAAATTTGATGCCTTACATACTACTCCCCCCCACCCCTAAAGTAAATATCACCTTTGAAATTTCTAAGTAGGGTAGATGTGTACCGCCAATAAATCCGGATATTTCTTCACTATCAAATCCTCTCACTCCCAAGTAGCTTCTCTAAGTGAATACGGATTCTATTGTACAAGCCTAAGGGAATAATGTTATTCCTCAGGTGTTCCTCCCTTTGATCAATGATAGAAATCAGGTGTTGAGTGTAAGATAAATCCACTCTGATTGTCAATTCTGAATGATCTAAGATGTGACTCTCATCGGGTACGTACTTTCTCAACTACAATACGTGGAATACATTATGCACACCTTGCAATGACATTGGCAACATTAACCTGTACACTATCTTGCCTACTTTTTCAACGATATCAAATAAGTTGATATACCATGGACTCCCACGCGTACCAAGGAGATTAACTCCATGAGTCGATAACATCTTAAGGAATACATGATTTCTGACTTTAAACTCCAGAGATCTTCTACCTATATTTACTAAGCTGTGATATCTGCCATGAGATGTCCTGAGATGTTTGCAAACCACCTTAATATTCTCTTCAGATAATTGAATGAGTTTGAAGCCTAATAACTCTCTCTCTCTCCTACTTTATCCCAATGTAACGGTGATATGCATTTCCTCCGATACAATGCCTCAAATGGTGACATCTTAATGCTACCTTGATAGCTATTACTATGAGAGAATCCTACAAGGTGTAAATAATCCTTCCACGAACCTCTAAAATTTAACAAACGCTAATAGCATGTCTTCCAAAATCTAAATAGTTCGTTCCAATTGTCCATCACTCTAAGGATGACAGTGATGCTGAATTTCAATCTAGTGCCCAATCTCTCATGCAAACTGTGACAAAACCGAGAGACAAATCGAGTGTCTTCATCTGAAACCATGGAAACTGGCACTCCATGAAGTCAAACTATCTCTTATTGGGGGTTATAGGTTGAGGATTGTTGATTAGGACTAGGACTTTTACTAGGATTTAACTTTATTGTGTTATAGGTTTTTAGACTAGGATTCGAATTTAACTTTATTGTATTATTGGTTTTTAGGACTAAGATTCAGATTTAATTTTATAGTGTTATTGGCTATCTAGAATTATGATTAGGACTTGGATTTTAAATCCAAATCCCAATCCAACTCTATACATTCTAATGAAAACTTTTCAAGAAAAAGTTCAAGTTAAAATTAGAGGATTGTGCTCTCCCTCCTTAGATTTTTCTCTCTTTTCTTCCTTTAATGAGTCCACATTTAAAAATAACATTACTAACTAATATTTAACAAAAACTTCTAGTTAATATTAAATATTATTTATTTATTTAATAAATATTAAATATATTAAATTTTAAATATTTTTAATTTAAATATATTTAATACAATGAAATATATTTAGTAATTAATATTATATGATAATTTTTACATTTAATATTATTTAATCATTCAATATATTTAATATAATATATTTAGTTAAATATTACATATATCATTATTTACCATATCTTAAATTTATAAAATTATTTAAATATTTCAAATTAATATTACAGAAATAACCATAAATATAATTTTTATTTACACATTATAAAAGAAATATGGTTAAATGTCAATCTAATTACTACTAAAAATAATAAAATATTAAATGACTTAAATAGTTATTTTTAGTTATTTAATCTATTTCGTGTTAAATATTAAGTATATTTAATTTTTAATTATTTTTATTAGATTACTTAAATATGTTTAATACATTTAAAATGAAATATCACTTAATTTTTAATACAATTTAATATTTTTATTTAATAATTTTAATCTTTATTCTAATATTATACATTTAATAGTCTAATATATTTGTTATTAAACATATTAATTAATTTACATATTTTAAATATATTAAAGAATTAATTAAATATAAATTATTAAATATATATTTTATTTCAATTATATTTAATATTTATATATTTAATATTTATTTAAATATTATAAAATAAATATACAAAATTAGTAATATTAAATATAATTAATCAATTAAATAATAAAATATTATATATTAAATAATTTTATGTTTATATTGAATGTTTGAAAAATGTTTGTATTATAATTAATGTTTACATATTTAAATATACAAATTAGAAGTAAAAAATTAATCTTAAAATTATAATTATAGAAAATTACTAATTAAATAATATATATTTTCTTAATAAAATATTAGTTTTGTCTGTTAATAGTTATTTAATATTTAATCCAAGAAACCATCTAAACGCTTAAAAATCCTCCATAAAAGGCTATGACTTTAAGCAAAAAATTCTACTTCTAATCCGAATCCTAGAATGTAGGATTCTTGGGCAACAATCCAAGTTCTATCAAACAACCCTGAATGAATAATGCCCCCTTAAATATAACGCTCCACCTAACCATTTAGTAGTTTGCCCAACTCAAAAGGAATAAAATGAGCGTTCTTGGTGAGTCGATCAACGATCACCCAAAACTGCATTATTTTGCTTCTAGCTCTTAGGCAAAGTTATCACAAGATCCATTAGTGATGTGCTCCTATTTCCATTCTAGTATCGACAATGGTTGCAATAATCTTACTGTCTTTTGGTGTTTTAACTTCACTTGCTGACATGTGAAGTATTGGACACATATTCAATGATATCATGTTTCATAGTATCCCATTAAAAGTACAATTTCATTTCTTTATACATCGTAGTTTCTCCAAGATGAACTAAAAACATTGACCAATGAGCTTCGTTGAGCAATTCTCTACGAACTTCACCTGCTGGAACACATAAATGGTTGTCGTTCCTCAAGGAATTATCTCTATAAATACAGATGTCTTTTCTCTTGCCTTCAAGTACTCTCTTCCTGACCTCAATGAGCTCTTTATCATGTAATTGTTGCTCCTTAATACGATAAATCAATGAAGGTTGTACTTACATATTCATCATTTGTTTGTGACTACTCGGTAGAATAAGTTTAATATTATGATTCTCGATCTCTACAATAAGCTCCTTCTACTTCGCTCGATGTTCTATTGAGTGCATTGGGTACCACATTTACTCTATAAGGATAATATTGAAGATCGATATCACATTCCGCCATGAGTTCTAACCATCTCCTTTGGCTCATATTCAGCTTCTTATGGGTATAAACGTATTTGAGACTTTTGTGATCGGTGAAGACTTTTACCATCTCTCCCAGAATATAGTGCCGCCAAATCTTCAATACATGAATCACTGCTACTAACACTAGATTGTAAGTAGGGTAATTCCTCTCATGTAGTCTCAATTATTGAGAAACATAAGCAATCACCTCCCTGTTCTATGTCAATATGCACCTTGTTCCCATATCTAAAGCATCGGCAAATCTTGAGAGTTTCAAACACCTTCTGACTTTCTATTGCTCAATTGAATCTCTTACCTTTACAAAGCAACTTTGTCACCGATGCTGCAATGCCTTAATAGTCTTTGATAAATCTTCGATAATAACCCACCATCCCTCAGAGACTACAAACTTCTCCAACGTGCATCGGTGGTGTTATCTTTGAAACTACTTCCACTTTGCTTCGATTAATCGATAAACCTTCAAAAGATATAATGTGACCTAGGAAGGACACGCCCTCTAACCAAAATTCATACTTGCTCGGCTTGTTGAATAAACATTTTCTTTGCATTATTTCTAAATTCAACCTGAGATGTGATTTGTTCTCTTTTATTGTCTTAGAGTACACCACGATATCGTCAATGAATACTACTATGAGTTGATCTAGATATTGTGAAAACACACAATTCATAAGACTAATGAAGACTCATGGAGCATTCATCACACCGGATGGTATAACTAGAAATTGAAAATGCTAACAACGCGTCCTAAAAGCGATCTTCAGAGTATGTTCTTTCTTCACCCTCAGTTGGTGATAATCTAATCTAAGATTAGGTTTGGACAACACAGTTACTCCTACTAGCTGATCGAACAAATTATCTATTATTTATGACAGACATTTATTCTTGATGGTGACTCTGTTTAACACCTAATAGTCAATACACATTCTGTCACTACTATGTTTCTTTTGAACTAGCAAGAATGGGGCTCCCCATGGTGAAACACTCATTCTGATGGAGCCCTTATGAAATAACTTCTCAATCTGAACCTTCAACTCTTCAAGTTCTTTAGGCACCATGCGATATGGTGGTTTCGAGATACATGCCATCCCTAGTACGAGATTAATAGTAAGCTCAATCTCACGTTGAGTTGGTAATCTCGGAAGATCATCAGGAAACACGTCTAAAAACTCTCGCATGACTGGTGAAATTGGCTTCTCCTCCTCCAATGCTATGTCTCCTTCTGCTAAACTCATGAGGGTCAACAACTCTTTCAGTACAACATAATACTCTGGTGGATCAACAGATTTGCATCCCCTACAAAATATAAATTTTGGATGATTAGGCAATCTAAACACTACCATCTTACAATAGTAGTCAATACATGCATGAGAAACACTTAACAAATCCATGCCTAATATGGCATCATAACCCTTCGAATCTATAACAGGGAAGTAGGAATAGAGTTCTCGCCCATATTTCGTTACGGGACACCTATGAAATTCTCTATTGGATATTAAGTTACTACTACCCATTATAATATTCCAACCCTCGTACAATTTATAATATAGAATAGAATTATCTTCAATGAACTTAGCAGAAATGAAGCAATGAGATGAACTTCAATCGAATAAAACATGTGCAAGTACAGTAGTAACAAGAATAATACATGTAACCACACCACCTACTTCTTTAGCTTCCTCGGCTATCAAGGCATAAGCACACCTCTTACCACGAGATGTTTCAGCTTCATTCTTTTGATTAACATTGTTATTATGCACTTTCTTTTGCTTCCTGCTATACATATTGTCAAATTGCTTCAACTGCTTTTCTTGGTAGGGTACAATTTCCTTGTTGTTCACCTACTGATTACGAGCTGTGCTGGGGTAATAGCTCGAGACTTGGGGCAAAAAGTGACCTTCTGATTGGTATCCCTACAAGTGTAGCACTTCTTGTGAGCCTTCTAGCATTGCTCATGTTGTGCCTGTACTTCTCACAGAAGTGGCATGTCGCCTTAACCTCCTTCATCGGTGGTTGTTGTGTTATAATCGAACATTTGGCTTGAACAACATTGTTGCCTCCCTTGGCTAGTTGAATAACTCCAGTGTTCAGACATTTCCCACCTGAGTTTGCATAGTTGCACATCTGGTCCTTTTTGAGGCTGCCATCTGCTCAAATAGTCAAGCCACCAGCAACACTTTATTATAAGTCTCTTACCTCTGTGTGATAATGTGAGACTTAACTTCATAGTTCAATCCATCCAGAAAGTGTCTAGCACGATCCTTATCTGTTCCTATCCATCTTGATGCACGTCGGCTAAGTCTTTCAAACTCGAAAGCGTATTGATCTCCTGATCAATTTCGTTGAAGAAGATCTATGAATTGGCATTGAAGCAACATGGGTGTCACTTTCGACATATACTTCTCCATAAATATCTTAGTGAAATATGCCCATGCTATAGGTCCATTTGCACGAGCTTCTTCCGTCGCCCACAACTGTGTTAGATGTGATATCATGTTTGATTGGGATGTATATTGAGCTCGGGCTCTGACACCATTAAAACTCGATCTTGCCCCGCTTCAGGGATTGACCTAGTGGGCAGAATATTTATAGAATAAAATATAAAATATTTCATGAATACCCTATAACCCATTTTGAAATATACATCCATAACCACACATAATACAAATATACATAAAAAGTGTAGCTCTCACCACAACAATATCAACATCATAGGAATAATCAAGCGGAAACAAATAGAGATATAATAATTGTCCATATATCACGTCCACCAGATAGGTAAATCCAAATATTCAAAATAAAATACAAATTTATTAGCTCAAACATGGCCATCAATTCTAGATAATGCATCTTAAGAGAAATATACAAATATCTAATGTATCAAAATAAACGATTAACTTCTATTGTTTATTAAAGAGCTAATGCATGGCACTGTCTATTTTCTCTTAACATGCTTATTCAAGTAGACTTGGTCTGTTGCAGTTGGACTATTTCGTTATATAAAGAAAGGGTCTACAAATAGGGTTATATGTAAGGTCTAAGTAAGGAAATATAGAAAAACTGCATGAATCAATAGTTAGCTAATCAAATATAATAAAAAAATTTATTTGTAAAATAAGAAAGAATAAACGAATTAAAGAATACTAATCATAAGCTCAACAGGAGATCTCAAGTTGTATTGTGTATGCAACATATATATAAAAGCATCAACAACATTTTAAAGATATTATTTACATTCTTGTTTGGATATGAAATAATTAATCTATCTGCTTAAGATCGTTACACATATCTAACAGAATTTATCGAATAGGTACTTACGTTGAAATAATTAATTTGTCATAAGACATGAGTCGACTAGGCAATTGATTAGGTATAACATTATATTAATCATCTCTAGCATAAACCACTAATAACGATTTTATTACACCGTTCATTCGGCTCATAGCGAGTTATAAATTGTGTTTGTCATGTGCTAAGTTAAAATGAGTGACCAAAATACACCACATATGTGTAGGTATCTCATGGGACTACTCCTACATCATCAAATAATCATGAACCCTCATTAAATAAGCTAAAACAGTTAATTAGTCTCTTTGGACCACTAATTATATCATTAGAGAGTTAATTATGCATCTGTACAAAATCAGACATCCAAAAACTCAAACCAGATGTCTGAATTCTAAAACATCCCTCTATGAAAAATCAGAAACACTATTTCTATCAATAGGATTCAGGTGTCTGTCTATCCAAATCAAACATCTAAATCTCTATTTGAACATTTGGTGTTAGAGCACTGGACATCTGATCTTAGACGTATGATGTCACCACCAAACAACTCTGATGGTCAATTCCATTGCTGTTCTGGATCCAAATCACCAAGTTCTTCGTCGTTTTGCCTTGAAGCTTCTCATGACTCTTACAAACAATATTGGGTAACATATATGCATGTTTTGACATGTTCTACCATGTTTCTAAGATAAAACATTGAGCAAACGATGAGAACTAGAGTTTTTATCAAAAACCTGTAACTTTTCATGTTTTTATCGACTAGGTTGGGGTCAAAATGATTTAATCTCATCAAAACTACTCCAAAATAAAAGGAATAACATTAGAAAGAACCCTAACAATTTTAGCATGAATTTCGTAGGATTTTTATAGATCCAAATGAAAGAGATCGAGAGCGATAACAAAAGATAATTCTCCAAAGAAGAACAAGTTGGGAGAACCCTCGCTTGATATGAAGATCGAGTTCTTCTGTTGTGAATCTCCCCTCTTTGGCCTTTTTCTCCTATAGAATTTCTGCTCCAAAAGAATATGTTCTGAGAAAAAAATAGGAACCCTAATTTTTGGGTTTATATAAGCTATAAGTATATTTGCAAAATAACCCACTAACTTTTTTTTACTCTTACAACCTAAAGATCGCATATGCAAATCCCCTTTGCACTTAAACCCAATTCAGGATTAATTCACGATTAAGTCATGAATATCATTCTTTAAAAATTTATACATTAGAGAATTTCATCATATTGAGTAGAAATAAATATTTATTTTGTAAAGATCCTCACAATTAAAATTATTATTTAATCAAAAATTTTGGAGCATTACAACTTCCATTGTCATCCTCGCCTCTCAGCCTCTCAAATTTCATGCGCGTCCTCAAAGTTGTTTACAGCATCACATCAGATTCTTTGTGGAGTGCAGCCAACCCTAGAAACATCATCATCATCATTCTTCTAGATTTTCACAACAAATCCTTTGAAGAACAATTTTAACTCTAAAGGGCTGTAAAATCTTTCTAATTGCACTTAAACGATTTTTTTTATTAAACTCTTTATATCTCAATCATATGCTTGGTATTTGTTTGAGGGCAAACTCAAGTCGGTGCTAATTAAGGAAGTAGGTTGATGGCATATTCAAGTCAGAGTGAATTAAGGAAGAGAGTTACTAGCAAGAGCTAGGGTACACACTAGTGATAGGCTGTTCCGATATAGACAGCTAGATTAGGATTAGTGTAGAGAGCGGTCTTGTAAAGCCTACTAGATTAGAGTTTGTACTCCAGTTGAACAATATCATAGTGTAGAAACCCATTCGAGAGAAGGAAGAGGGGCGGTAGGAGTTTATTCTAAACCACTACAAAAATTCTCATCTTTCTATGTTTATTTTTTCTGTGGTTGATTATTCTGGATTGCATTGGTTGTTTAATTTCATTCGTTATTTCTACCGCAATACCTATTATAAATAAAATATTTTTATTTAATGAAAAAAGTTTTGCAACTCTATTCATCCCCGTCTAGGCTTGAATTCAGATCCTTACAATTTCTACTCTAATGTTGATATAAACAAGAGTGTTCATTTCTAGGGTTCAATACTTGAAGATATTGATTATGTATAACTTCTGATTGGGCCCTGTTTGGCAAAGGGTTAACGAAGAGGGATTAAGAAGAAGAATTAATGTAGTTAGCCTAGTCAATAACTCCAAGGACTAAATTATTAACTCGTTAAATAAGTTGTATTTTAGCTCTCGTGATCATTTTTCGTGTTAGGAAATAACGAGGATTTTGACTATTTTCTTAATAAATAGAGGAATTAACTCGTAATCCTTTTAAATATGAGTGTTAATAAGCCATTCATTTTGAGGGGTTAACTCATAATCACTCTATAGGGGTTAGCTTAATCATTATGTATTTTTTTGTGTTTAGCAAATTATAAAAGATTAATTCACTTTAATTATTGTATAGTTTTTTGTGTTTTGTGGGTTAAGAATAGTTTAAGTCTCCTTGACTCCTCACTCCACTCATTGCTAAATGGCACCTTTTTGTTTTCCAAAAGTGGAAGGCTTGCGTTTCACTTCCTTCAGTGTCAACGCTAGAAGAATACGTGAATTTTTATGCGAAAGAGTATTAGCTGCTACCTCGTATAAAACGCTCAAGAAAACGTTAAGATTGGCTAAAAATCATTATTGGGGATTGAAGGAAACCTTTGGCATATGCAAGTAATGAATATGTACTATATGTCTCAAAACCACCGATACAAGCAACATATAAAACATCGCAAAGAGGAAACATCAATACCAACAATTAAAATATTCAATACAAACAAAATATTGGACTTGTATAAATGTAGAATAAATCGACAAAATAACGATAGTAGTAGGACCCAAATTACGAATTATTGAGACACCCTGCACACAAGCAAGATGTTTTGAGTTATTCACAGATAGGTAGTGGGTTGAGAGAGGCACAAGACCGCTTGGAGATTCTGATCCGCTGACAGATTTATTGGCCCTTGACATGTCATAATCAAATTAGGAATTAATCTAAGAAATCTAGAGACAAGTACTTAAAGACTTCAGATTAAGGATCCATATTCTCTTTAATTTGGTGATAATTTGTGATGATCCAATTACTCCAATCATTACTGTATATTCATATTTGAAGAGATAGGATGATGTCACGTAGAATTTCCAAAATCACAAAAGTGGTTGCCATAATCCCTCCGTTACATATAGTGAGATATTGGTGGTACTCTTAAAGACATCAAAAAGCGTCACCTAAGTGCATAAAACTATGACACGTGTAATATATTATTTTAATATTAAATTAGAATTCTTACATGACGGGTATTTTCTATCCACAATTGAATTCCCATCAAATAAAATCTATCCAAAATTAGAATATTCTAATTATAATCAAATATTTGATAATCTTAATCATATCATATTTATCCATAACTAAAAAAATTACAAAAATATTTTGGCTTTTTGCACTTAAACCCATAAAAATATTACTCCATAATTTTACAGTAACGAGCATTATCCCTCAATGCCAATATATACCTCTCAAATCATTCTTATTTGCAGATGAACCCATAAAAATACAAATAAGTATTAAAAATTAAAAAAAATTATAACTAGCCCTTTGATAAATATGAAACTATAAACAACCCCTTGAAATTTCTAAATATCACAAAAGCCCCTTTAAATTCTAAACATTACAAAGAACCATATAAATAATCTAAAAATTTCAAACCATCCCCTCTAACTTAAAACTCCAAAACTAATAATGGATCTCTTAAGCATATGAAAATTACAAACAACCCTTCAAAAAAAATCTAAAACTACAAAAAGGGCTTTGAAGAAATGTGAAAATTGCAAGAAGAGCTTAATAATTCACAAAAAAATACAAAGAACTACTAGAAAATTTTTAATATTTCAAATAGTTCCTTCCGAAAAGAAAAAAAATTACAAACAACCCTTTTTAAAATCTAAAATTTAGAAATAACCTATAAAAAATTTAAAAACTACATCGAACCTACAAATAATAAACAACCATTATTAGAAGTTTTCAACCAAAAGTTATCACATGTTAAATGAGAAAAATAAAAAATTCCATATCTTTATTTTCATTTGTAAGAAAGAAAAACCTCCGACTCAAGTTATTTACTTTTGAAGAAGGAGCAACAGTCAAAAGAGAAACAAATTTCATTACAATTTAAATGTTTTAATGGAAGTAATTTCAATTTTTAGAAGCAAAACTATAACCAAAAAAGAAATTCATAGAGAGCAAAAAAAATTAGATATGCAAAGGCAAAAACCAAGTCAACCCGTGCGAGCATGGGCATAATGCTTGTAGTGGTTTTAAGACAACAGTGATTATCAAAATAATGGTGCAAATCCTATGTGTACTCGTCCTATACTAGGAAATATGAATCTAACAGTATAGATTGAAATAATTGGATCATTTCTAATTACCACCTAATTATAGAGGATCTCTAGCCAAAATTTAAAATCTCAATTGCTTTTGGATAGAGTTAAAGGTACCTAGTTTATTGAAACTCAACAAATTAGGTTTTTTTGGTTCCTTACTTGGCCCATCTAGTTCAATCACGTAAACAAGATCTTAAAAGAAATGTCACTCAAGGCAAGTCATGCAAATTCCTGCTATTTCTAAAATTGGATGGATCTTCTAGAATCAAATAGCTTTATTTCCTCCTCTCCTTTTTTTGTCCTTCGAAGGTATCTTTTATAATCAAATCAAGTTTCAGTAGAATTATAATCAACTCGATTTGAAAAGTCTTTTATATAGGCGATGTAATGGAGTTTCCTTCAACGTTATGACAAAAAAGAAGAAGAATGATCACTTAAAAAACAAGTAGAAGAATGAAGAAAATGCACACAAAAAGACACACATGAGAAGGAAAAACGTACCCGTTATTAATCAATCACTTTACTTGTGTTTTTTCTGTTTTGTTCAGTAACATCATATCATATCCTAATTTATTCCAAAACCATAAAATAATGCCAATTATGATAACTAAAAGCGTCACACATCTATTACAACTTTCATCCAAAAAAGAGGCTCCTTTAATTTGATGTGTTAGTTATAAGGACAGGAGACTAGGCAGCTAAATGACACATCAACATAATAAAAGCCCCCTAACAATGCCAAGCTCTAAAATTTTGGTGGCTTTCAAATATTGATGAAATAGATATTGATGGATCTCTATTTGATAGTTCATTTCTAACATCTAGGAGCTTAATGTATAAGACTATCACGGTTCATTTATAGGAAGGGAGATGTTGGGAAGGGTGGGCAGCGGGACGTGTTGGTTCGTCATGTGGGCTAGCATGTGCGGGCTGAGTGGTGGGGTGAGCCAACTCATGACATGCAGTGAGACCAATAGGCCATCTTTGATTACTCATTTTCAGCCTAGAGCTCACTTCAACTTGCTCGTGGGTTCAGGAACAAGCAGAATAGGCCATAGTAGGGGTTAGCTCACCTATCTCACTTTCTTCCTAATAGTTTTCTAAGCATTGTAAAAATTACACATAATTAACAAAATAACGATCTAACCATTACAAAAAATGGAAAAAATAATTTTATTTAGTAAAAGTGTATATTTGTATACATTGACAGAGGAAAATATAGCTAATACAGAGATTTAAGGTGGATTGGTGCAACTCTTATATCCACGAGCAATAAATAATAGCACTACTACCTTAAAAAATATAAGCACAAAAGAAATTATAACAAATTATAATAAAAGTGTTTGTATAGTAAAAAAGAAAACTTTATTTGGACAAGCCCACAGGACAGGTCTAGCTAGCCAAACCACCCACATATAGGCTCAACTTGCTCGGTGGGCTTTGTAGGTCGAGCATGATGCTAGCCTGCATGGCTTGAGGGCCAATTCATTGGAACCCACTGCTTGCTATTGTAACTAGTCGAGTCTAACCCATTTTCCCTGCATCTAGTTAAGCCAAGTCAAGCCCAAACGCGAGCCTAGCAAACAGGCTCATAGGCTAACCTGGGCCAATGACCACTCCTAGATGGTGGATTGAGCTAAGGTTAGCCTAAAAAAGGTAGCAACTGTATTTATTGAGTACTCTGAACATACACATGGGAAGATCATCTGCCAACACGTGCCCTCCATCTTTTTTTAATAACCCAGCCCAAAATCAAACCCACGGTCGTAGGAGCCATATTGGAACCTCTCATCCATCTAGCTCATCAGTGGTGGGTACGTGCCCTCCCATTTGATGGCTATGTTTGCATCTCTCTCTCCCTCCATACCCCCCCCCCAATCCCCTCCTCCTCCTCCTCCTCACTCACATAAGAATAAGGGCATGTTTGGATCTCTTGGGGGGGGCGGGGTTCTGGGAAATTAAGGGAAATTGGGGAGAGAAGAAAATGGAAGGTAAGAATATTCTCTTATCCTAGTTTCCACCCTAATTTGGAGGGGTATAAATTTTGTATTTGTTTCCACCGAGAACGCGTTGCTTTGAAGTTTCTATTCCAAAATGTTTCAAAATGAAAACAAGTGAAAGATTATGCATGTAACTCTCTCTATTACAAAGAAAATGATCTCACTCTCGTACAAAACACGAACAGAAGTCACTACGTAGCGAACTCTTGCTTGTGTGGATTCTTTGCTTGTGCCGGGGACGCGTCGTCCGTGGACCACCGAGCAACGATCATCGAATTGACGGGGTTGAGTTTATCTTTCGTTAAGGAAATAAGAACTTAAGTAAATATCTTAGCCAAGTAAGATATCTACACTTTCTAAGATTTAAGGCAAAGCTTAAACTCGAAGAATCTCCAAGTTGAATGTTCTTGAATTCTTTCTCTGCTCTTTTTAGATCTCCAAGCCCCTCAAAATTCAAGATCTTCTCTTCAATGGGCGTAGGGGGCTATTTATAGCCTTTTAAAGGTGTAACCGCTGAAAAGAACACAAGTTGTGACCTGTCATAATTGCATAGTGGGCGAGACACTTTTTATATCTGGGCACAAAACGGTCTCGGCCAAAGGGGTCAGGTCTCCTTCTATTGTAACGGCTCTTCCCTCTTTTAAGGCATGTTTAATGCCCCATTTATGCGCTTAGTGGGTGTTTTTCAAGGATGTAACCGACCACTAATGTAAATGAACATCCCCACGTGTTGAAAGGGTCAAATCGGCCCCATAAATAGCAATAAAACACGTAGAAATGTTTTAGACACAACAAGTGTCTCTGCAATGGCCGAGACACAATAAGTGTCTTGAACATGTATGCACTAGTTTTACCCCTGTGGTTGATTTCCTTAGGGTCTTGATGACATCGTTCTTCAATCTTCTAATGATTAAATCACACTTGGGATTCATCAACAATTTTTGATGCCTATAGATACTCCCTCTAAAGTTTTCAGGCTCCGCTGTATTTTATCGAGGAGTCTGGAATACTTTAGATAAGATGAGCCTTACTTCTGTCCAACGTTGAACTTTATAGAAGAGGCGTATATCTTGCTTCGGCTTTTGAACCTAGCTACGCGACATTACTGACCATATTCTGGGATCAATAGCTGTTGAGTTTGTATTCGAATTGATTGAAGTGATTGAGTCAATTTTGAGCTGATCATCTTCATCCTGAAGGTTTCAACTTGGGTTATGGTTGAGTTCACAGGAGTATCAGGACGAATGTTTATCCAACCATGTTATCTCATCATAGTGGGAGATGACTATTTACCATTACTGTTATGAAGGAGATGGCATATGATTCTTCTTTCATAGTGAGGATTTAGAGAAGAGGCACCGTCTAGCTTACTGAGCATCTGGAATCAAATTATCCGTTGTAGGGATAAGCTATGTAGAACTCAGAGAAAGCTTCCGAATGTAATCTGGGGTCAAATGGATCGTAGTGGGGGATAAACATGTGAAACGCCTCAAATCCTGTGTGGAAGCTAATCGTCAAATTCTTGACTTGATGAGACAGTTGATGGCTCACTTCGTGCGCGACACATTTTGTGTCTTGCTGGAGGCGACCGACTTTGAATCAGTCAAAAGTTCTCTTTTTCAACCTGGACCACCTACTACTCAAGTTGAACCTGAATCAACTCTAGTGGTTCCCGAGGTTGAACTAACCAGTGCGGGGCAAACAGTACCAGCTGAGGGATCTTCTAGCCGCATTGGTATATAAGAATTTTAAGATTTAAGACCTCCTTAAACTCACTTTTCTTCTTTCATAGTGCCTTCTACCATATTGTACGACTCAATTAAGGCGTTGATGTCGGATGATGATCCAGAGAAGGCAATCATCTGCGCGGAGCTTGAAGGCTTTGTCTTTGTTCTCAATAGTGTTATCTAGAAAGTCATGACCAAGGGCTTCTCCTTCGGTCCTTTCAAACGACTACTCGATCGGTGTGTGACGGCTATTAGAGAAGAGGGCTTCTCTGACTAGGGCAAGTCTGGATACCAGAGAGAAGATCAGAGCTGACTTGTTTTAATCCGTTGAGCTGCAGGAGCTTGAGATTGCTCACTTAAGGAAAGCTCTTGAAGATGCCAAACAAACGCGGGCTCTTCTGAAGATCGACCTGGCTGGAGTTGGGAAGTATTGCTCTAAACCGACTGAATAAATGAAGACTTCTGATGAAAGGTCCGCTTGTCCGCAGGAGAAGTTGTTTTGATTTCCATTGCAAATGAACTTATTACAGCTTCTTGGCATTTACAAAATTCAAATAAAAAGATCGCCTTTTTATAAGGCTTACAATCAAAAATCAAAAAAGATTATAACTTTATCACCCTGGTTGAACAAACGCGGGATCCATCCGTCGGATCCTCGCTTGTTAGAGTTCTTGGCCTGTGTTGGGGACTCTCTTTTCCGTCCGTGGACCGCTGCATGATCAGACCAAGATGCTAGATCTACAGATCTATGGTGATTATTTCACGAAGGAAATAACTGCTGACGGGGATCAACTCACAAAGGAAATGATCGCCGGAGTGGGTGAAATCGACCAAGCGAAGTCATGCACGAACCGTGAGATTAAGACGAAGCTTAGTCTAGAGGGTAAACCTGTAGATCTAACCTAAATCGACATAGATCTGGCCTAGATCTCCTCCAAATCTTCTCCTCGCTGCGTGGATCTGAGTCGAGATGAGTTCTTTGCTTGCACAGGATGTAGATCTGAATTTTCTCCTTTGCAAAAGCTCAGATCTGTACAAAAAGCTCTCACAAATCTTGCCCAGAAGTAGAAAAATTCCAACCGGATCTCTAAAATTCTAGCCCTTTACAATTGAGACCTCCCCTCCTATTTATAGGCAAATGAGAGAGAGGGGGGGGACATGCAGTTATGGGAGCACTTGGCTCAGCCTTGGTCGAGTCACCTTGACCAAGGCTGAGCCACCTCAGTTTTAGCTCAGGCAGTCTCGGTCTTGGCTGAGGCAGTCTCAGTCTTGGCCGAGGTGCCTCGGCCAAGGCCGAGCTGTCTCGACCTTGGCCGAGACTGTCTCAGCCAAGGCCGAGCCACCTCAGCCTTGGCTGAGCCGTCTCAGCTAAGGCTGAGTTGCCTCGGTCTTGGCTGAATCTTCTCGGCTTAGGCCTTCCTCGCAGCTTTGTTCTAGTAATTTTTTGAACTCGATTTATCCGGTCGCCTCGATTCCCGAGCCTAGTTGACTGTCTCATCAATTATGGAGTTCGGTTGACTCAATTTCATCGCCGTTCGAGTCCGGTTGATCCTATCCCATCGACGTATGAATCAGGTTGATTTGTTTTATCGAAACTCGCTGATCTGAAGCTTCATCGTTGGATTTATTTCATAATTCATCGCTTCACTGACTTGCACACCTTGCCGATTCACTTCATGTGTTCGTTGACTCGCTTCATGCATTTTGCGGTGCGGTTACGTCGTCAGCAGTTCGTGGTCACATCGTCAGATGGGTCGTCGATCACCAATCCATCATCACGAGTCACGTTCGGGCACTTATACGTAATTTTTAACGCCTACAGATACCCCCTCCAAAGTGTTTCAGTCTCGATCTTTTTTAGACGAGCCTAAGATACTTTAGATATGATAGGCCCCAACTTTCAGTAGGTTTAATGGAACCTGAGATAAGTTTCAAAACTTGATCCCTTCAATCCTTTCAGATTCTCCAGTACTTTGTAGGATAGGTTAAGGCATCATGGTGCTATATTTTTTGTCTGACCGTCATCAGAATCTTGAACTGAAGCTGATTGAGTTGATTTAGTTTTGACTCGTATCGATGAGTTGTCGTTCAACTGACCATCAAACTTTTTTTGAGACTTCGCCATTAATCGGGGAATTCTTCATTGCGACGCATTGACCAGCGTCAAGATATATTCAGAATCTAATCTTTGATCGGTGAATTCTTTGCTGTGACGCATTGACCGGCGTCGAAAAATTTTTAGAATCCAACAGTTGATCAGCGAATTGGTGACGACGCGTTGACCGGCGTCAACACAGTTTATACTCGTACGTTACAAGAGTTTTAGGGGTTAGTTTATCCTCATATACCCATTTGGAGGTTGTCGAGTTATTCTTAAGAATATTTTATGAAAATAATCTTCAGGAACTTCTCGACAAAATAGGAAATAGTTTATACTCATATACTATTTTGGAGTATCTCTAGGACTTGAAATAATTTAGCCGGACATGAAGTGACTTTCATGAGGTAATAATCTTGGTGAATAAATGTCCAGGATCTCTCAGATATGTGAGGGAAGAGGAGGAGTTATATAATGTGGAATATTGATATTCTCAAATCATAGTTTTGATGATAACAATATGTGTGTATTGTGTATTCTAACTTGTTGATG
>JBAKGM010000200.1:43283179-43297398 GCA_037177215.1 Asparagus racemosus | reverse complement strand
TCCAAGTTAATTGTAATTTGATTTTTAGCAGGAGCCTTGAAGATTCTAGTTGCATCAATTTTTTTATGTTCAACCATCCATTTTTGCTGAAACCTCAGAAGAGTCCAACAATGGTCAAATCCAAACTGATGACCTTCCTTATCTTTGTAGACCGTTTTTGCCTCTTGTATCTGCAAAGAATAGCTCATGTAAATATGCAAAGAATAGCTCATGTAAATATCTAACAAAAAAATAACATATGAGAATGCAACACCAGTACTAACATTTTAAAATATAAATAAGCAATAAGATGCTTTGAAGATAATGAAGATAATAATAGTGTGCACCTTATCTGCCTCTGTGTATCCACTTTTCCGCAAGTGTTCAACTGCAGCATAATGTCCACAAAACCTACTCACACTGTAGCTTATTTTTGACCAGCGGTTCGTCAGTGATTTTTCAGTTCGTTCATCCGGCCAACTCTTATGATCTTCAAAGTACTGAGTAATTCTTTTCCAGAATTGGTTCTTCTTTTGATCAGATCCTTTGATTGGATCTAAGCTTGTATTCAGCCATGCTGCTATAAGAAGTTTGTCTTCCTCAGGAGAAAAGTTGATAGTTCTTTGAGATTGTTTTTGTGATTTATTTCTACTAGGTGCACATGGCGTCTCTTGATCAGTGTGAGCTTCAGTAGTATATGTCTCTTCAAAAGTAGAACCACTGGAATGGTACTGACTCAATGGAAAATCATATGTCAGATGTGGTTCATTGAGATCATCAAGGGATGATCCATTGTTGAGGAGCTCGGTGAAATTCATCTGCAAAATCTCAAAATTGCTTAACCACCACATATAGAACTACTAAATTGCATGTACATAGAAGTATTTGAACAACAAGCAAAGGAAGAGTTCGGCCATGTCCACATGCAAAGTTACGAGTTCAATTCCCAACTCTAGTTCAAGCGATGGGTCCGAAATCCGAGTAAATAACAATGTGTACATATGAATTAAGATTAATGATTAAACAATGTGTACATGAATAGCAAAATGAAAATTATAACATTACATACATGTGTAACAGCCCTTATAAATTAAATGCAAGATGCTAATAGAACTTGTTATCCTTTGACAGAATTAGATGCACTAATAAGTTAATCAACAGAGAGCATTGTGGTAATAATATGAATAGAACTATCTACCCAGCATAAATTTTTCTCCCCAGCATAAATTAAATGCAAGATGCTACAAACTAAAAATATTTCTCCCCAGCATGAATTTTGGCAAAATCCCATTCTACTTTCAAAATCCTCGATTAAATTAGCGCAATCGATTCCCAAATTAGGGAAACTTGTTTTCCCCCAAATCAGAGGATTAAGATTCTTGATCATCTCAAAATCAAGATTCAAGGGTTTATTACAATCAAAAATTGAAATTGAGAGAAGAACTTTACCTGAAATCCAATGGAGATTGAAGCCTGTCGAAGATGGGAACCAGCGGCGAACGCTCGAACTGGAGGAGATCGACGGATGGAAACCCTAGATCTTGAGGTGAAGGACGAGAATCAAGAGTTGAAGGAGGAACCCGCGGCGAACGCTCGAGCTCGAGGAGACCACTGGAATGGAAACCCTAGATCGAGTGAAGGAGGAGAATCAAGGAGTTGGAGGAGGAATCTGCGGATGGTCCAACAGATTTTGTTCGTTTTTTGAGTCGTTGGAGATTCGGCAAAAATTTGCCGAATGCCCCAGATTTGGGGAAGACTCCCCTTTTTTCCCTTCTTCCCTATTTTGGGGAATGAGATGGGGAATCAATTGGGCCAAAAAAAAGCCCAAAATTCTCCAAAAGTGAGAATAACAATAAAATGGGGAAGCTGTTGGAGATGCTCTTTAGAATACAATTTATCATACTATCAGGGGGTGCAATTGCAATTTATCATATAGCTAGGGGTGCAATTGCGCGAACCAACTGTAAAAGTGCATCCACACCTTTGAATATGTTCAATGAATATTAACTTATGTGCTGATTTAGTAGTTGACATCACTTTAATACATCATTGATACAATGAAGTGGGATAACTAAAAATTTTCTCATCTGTCACACACTAGTTGCTCACACTTGTGTACTAAATGTAAAAATATAAATCTTATTTCTCATCCTAACTTCACAGTTTTTGTGTTACAGTCAGAGGGACTTAATTTAAGATGGTATTAGAGCAACCCAGGTTTGAGCCTTACTAGCCACAAATTTAATGCGGATTTTAAAAAAATTTTGATATCACTCTGTGAGTCCAGGTTTTAGCCTATAAACAAGGGCCATCAACTATAGGGACATATTAGAATATAAAAATATAAAACCTCAACTCTCATCATAACTTCGAAGTTTTGATCTAATGGTCGGAGAGGCTCACTGACATTACAAAGAGCTCAAATCTCAACAACTTCACTCTTTTAAACATCAAACTCACTGTAGAAGCTTCTTGCTCACTCCTGCATGTTGTCTTGTTTCAAATTATTGTTTTCCATGTTCTGAAAATTTCTATTTTGGATGAAGTCAGTTGTTGAATTTTGAATGTAGAACTTTTCTGTGTGATATTTGTTAGAATTTAAAGCTATAGTCCTCAACTCTCACCACAACTTTAAAGTCTTGATGTAATGGCCAAAGAGGGGCTTTAACATGGTATTAGAGCAACCTAGTTTTAAATCCCATCAATCACAAATTTAAAATGGATTTTCTATAAGTTGACATTGTTGTGTGAGTCTAGGTGTCAACTGATAAAAAGAACACTCAATCTGTCAGGATATGCTTGAATAGAAAACTATAACTCTCAATCCTAAGCATAACTGCAGAGCTTTAGTGTAATGGTCAGGGACTTTAAAGTAATTAAAGTAAAATATATCTTCTAAATGTGTAAAGCTTTAAGATATATATCGCAACTATTCAACTTTTTTTTTAAATTTTAATAATAACTATTTTTCATACTCACTATCTATATAATTTGCCTAGTGCCCCGAAAAAACTGCTATTGAAGGCTCGATCTCTATGGAAAATCATTATACAGATAATAAGGAGATCGCGTTAAGCGTCGGACGCCAATTTTCATGTTGAAAACTGGGTTTATACAACAGTTAATATTGTTCTGAGACAATATTAATATTGTTCTGAGACAATATTAATGGCTGCACTGATGTCCTTTGAATTTTGTCCTAGTATCCTTAATCTATTACTTGAAGGGGGAAAAAATTCTATTGTTTTCACAAAGAACGGGATAAGAGAAAAGAACACAGGTTCAATCTGTGGACCTGCTATTGACATGTTTGAAAGTCACAACAGAAGTTCTCGGCCCAAGTATACTTAGTGGGCTTTAAGCTTATCCTTAATAAAAAAATAATCCACGCCAGATTTGTGAAGTATAACCAAAACCACATTCACTTTCCAATTACACTGAAAATGGTTTTACTTTTATTGCTAATTAGAATTTTATAGATTGTATCTATACCCCAGGTTAAGGCGTGTTTGGCAACCGGAAAATAGATGGAAAGTAGAGAGTGAAGCGAAAGTACTTTCTACATAAAGTACTTTCTCTTCACTTTCTATTTGCAAATCTTATTTGGCAACCGAAAAGTGAAAATGTAGAAAGTTTGGGTGGCGGATGATGTGACATTCATTTAATTAATTTATATACATATATTTAATTTATATGGAAATTAGATATTGAAATATAGTCAGTTCAAAACTCTTTTAGCAAATAAAAAGTGAAATAGAAATATATGGTGACCATTCTAAGCCAACATTATCTTCAAAATTCATGAACAAATATACATAATTGAAGTAAAGTCAAAGAACAGTGAATTAATTTCTAGACCACGTATTTAAGAGCTTTATAGAATTCTAATGATGCTAAAGTACAATTATTTCAATGCATTCTAGGCCGTTTGCATAGTGTTCTACTTGATCTTGGTATTGTCGATTTTTAATAATGCTAAACCATGAGAATATAGTTTAATATGTTAGGCTATATAATTCTTCAAAAATAATAAACTTATATAGGAAGGTTTATGTGGATGCAATCATGTATTATATTTCAACCGAAGTCCAAAAGTGAAGGCTACTATGAAATTTTGCATATAATGTAGTTAGATGAGAAAAGATGTCCTAAGGAGCACGAGGAGATAAGAAATATTAAAATAAAGACAACCAATTAGAAATAATGAAAAATATAAAAATAAAATAAAATATTATGTTCTCTCTCCTCTCCCTTCACTTTCCATCCACTTTCTTTATTTTTTGGAGAAAGTGAAAAGGACTAAAAAGCTGATGTGGCACATTTAACTTTTTAATTACTTTCCACTCACATTTCATGTACCAAACAAGAAAAAATGGTTTCTACAATTTATGCCACTTTCCATTTAATTTCCGGTTATCAAACACGCCCTTAAGAAAAAAAATAAATCCTTTATAAATCTTTAATAAATTTTGACACAACTCGATCCTTTGTTACGAATATATCCTATTGAGAATTTTTAGGATATAGGTCCTTTCAAAACTTACTTAATTTTAGTACTCAAAGACCGACTTAGGATTAGACAACGCAACTTTAAAGGATCACATATTGTGTGTACTTGATCATGTTTTTAATGATCAGGAGAATTTTGTACGATTTATAATGTTTAAGAGTTTTTGGTGCCAAATCCCATAAGTTCAGGGCGGTTTTGTGAAATTTATCGTTTTTATTTATTTGTGTCAATTAATTTCTTTTCAATCTCTTTGGTTGTTGTATTATACACCAAGACGCAAGTCAAAGCAAATTCAAGAGATAAAAATATTGATAGGCAAAATTCTTGGTCCAGCTCGCAGAAGTTTTTCGTGTTATAACAATAATTTTATATTATTATTATTTTAACTTTCCAACATAAAACAGACTTTTTTTAATCGATTTTACTCCTCCTTTCTTTTCTTTTTACAAAAAAGGAAATTTTTGGTTTACCTTAGCTAACCAATAATACACGCACGTCTGAATCTGCATTCTATGAATGATACATCCACAGTATCTATGTCCCCATCATTCGATTTGTTTTATTAGCTTAAACAAATAGAAAGAACGAATAACAAAACTCTTCTTTTCGAATTTCAGCCCACATCTAATAATTTTGTCTTATTAAATTATCTTTCGATATAGAATTAGTCACGTCTCGAGCCTATCAACACAATGTAAATTCTGGGACTCATTGAAAACAATGTGGGTGGTCAATCTACTATCAAAAATGACTAGTTATTGTTGTAACTTAACTTTCATGACTTACTATTTGAATTCATATATATCATCATATTTATCCGATGTAAGACTCTATTTAGGGTATCACAATTGTCTTACCTTATATATGCACCCTCCTTCATCCTAGGTTTACCACCAAACAATGTATATTCAAAAGGTTGTTGGAATAAAAAAAATAAACAAATAAAAGAAAAGTGGATATGATCGCTGGCTTGGGGGGTGCAATTGTGTAAACATTATCCTAGAAAAATAGATGTCTGCTCTCACACATACTTTAACGGCAATCCGTCTCCCAGGATTAAAAGCCCGCTGAAAACCAACACTTGAGGATGGGGCGACTCCTCAAGCCTCATGCTCGGATGATTGTTGCCCAAAGAATAAAACAAATAAAGTTTGTAAAATTGTATCAGAGACTTAGATATTTGAGGGAGAAAGAGAAAGCTATAGAGGAGACGTAGAAATTTTCTATGTTATTTTCTCTTCCTGAATGCTCCGTTATATAGCCCTCTGGTGTGCAAAACTGACCCGCGTTTCTTCCATAACTCCACGTGATTTTCCCCCACGATTCTTACATTTATTTATTTTTTTCCGTTTGAGATCCCAAAAGAACACGGGGAAAAGAGATTGGTCTTAACTAATTAAGTTTTAAAAACGACTACGGATAAGAAGAGTAAAAGGACAGAAATAAAGTTATTTTCAATTCAACCTTTTAACATTTAAATCATAAAAAAATCAAACAGTCCCCTCCAAAAGGTTCAGTTTTAGGGATAAAGAAGTATATCAACAAAATATAAAACAAAAACAAAATTGAAAGGTGTTGATGCTCGGATCACACAGCCACTAATCTTCGTTGGATTAGAGTTTAAGAGAGTGTGGTCCACTTTCTCTCCTAATGTCTAGTGGTTCTGTTCGTCGGTAGTCTCTCTCCCTCCGTAGGGAAACTTGTAAAAAAGGGGCGGAGTTGGGATCTCCAGTGATCCCTTTGATGATCAAGTTAATATAGGTTCTTTTGGAAAAGAGAAAGTAGAGATATTATCTGAGAGGAAGCTCTCTGAGTTAGGTTGCTTACCTTGTTCATTGTCCAGTTTTCTATTTATATGGGAGTCAGAGGGCATTTTGGTCATTCTGGCTAGTGTTGAGCTAAAATGTGATCAGCCCTATTCTTATGTGAGCTGACTCGATGATTGGACAGAAATAGGTAGTGGGGGTTGCGCCACACAGCATTGACAAGTGTCGATTGGTGATTGGCGCGGGAGCTAGCACTGTTTCTTCGGCATTAATGGGGATGTGATTAGTTATACACACACCCAGCGAGGTTCAGGTGCCTTAATTATCATGTGAGATGGGGAATCAAGGCACTGATCATGCAGTTAATGAGATATCGACGCGCTGTCGGGCCTAAATTTCGTACAGCTGTCGTCTGGGATGGGAGCTCGAGGCAGTCAAGCGGGGAATGGTATGCTGTCTAAGAGACCGGCTAACACTGCCATTCGTATCATCCATCAAGGTAGTCGAGTGCGAGGAAGGCCGGTCTTGTCTTATGAGTCGCTCTATGGGGGTAGTCGACTGAAGGGTCGAAGAGAACAACTAGTACCGCCGTTCGCATCGTCCATCGAGATAGTCAGGTGAGAGGACGGCTGGTACCGACTTTCACGTCATCTATGGGATTCCGGTTAGTGTGGTCTAAGTTCGCTCTTAGAGTCGACTCCTGGCAGGGCTAAGACTCGAGCTGGAGCGAGCGTCTCAAGCCATGATATGCAAGGGCCCCATCGACAGGGCAAGGAGTCGGCCGGAAGCAAAGAGGGGGGCTTCACGCTAGTGGGATGGCCCTCTCTTTATTATATGGGAGTCCGAAGTGGGGGCTTAGCCCAAAACGAGGGACTTGATGATAGGGAGGCTTCCTCCAAGTGGAAGTCACGAGAAGGAGCCTGATGACGAGCACCAGTATAGCCCCGCTAATCATATGATGTCCGTTCATCAATGTTCAAGTCTCGTTATATGCAAGCGAAGGCTGTGGAGCAGTTCAGCCTTCCCAATGATGAGGAGCTCTTGAAGGCTGTTCCCGACATAGGCCTTCATGTAATCCTTCAGAGTTATCTGGCTCGGGGATGCCGCGTGGAGCAGGAGGTATATCTTCGCTTGGCATGGGGCCATCATGCTTTCGAGAAGCTCCGAAAGGCGGGTGGGGAGCATGACATTGCTGAGAGTGCTGAACTTGACCGAGTCGCCGCAGATCTCTCGGCAAAACAGGCCAAACCCGACGATTGGCATAGGGAAATGGAAGTGAAAGAGCAACTGATTGTAGAGTTCAAAACTTCCGACTCAAGAAGTCAGCTGAGATTCAGCAACATAGGTGAAAACTTCAGCATGGTGGCTAGGGGGCCAGCTCCGATAGCTCAATTAGTGAGGCGCTAAAGGAGCGGGATTTAGCTGTGATGCAAGTTGCTATTGAGAAGAAAATTGCTCAGCATGCTAAGACCCAATTAGAGGAGGAGTTGGTCACCAAGCGAAAGCTCCAAGAGGAGTGCTCAGCTAGAAGAGGCTCTGAGCCTAGCAGAGGGCAAGGCAGCATACCTAGAGTCTCCCGACTATCAGTCCGTCATTATGGAAAAGAGCTGACCCACAATCATTGAGGAGTTTCACCAAAGTGCTATGGGAAAAACCGAAGTCGCGCTAGCCTATAAAGCCGGCTGTGATTATATAGTGGCATAACTACCCATCGAGCATCAAGAACCTAGGGGCTGACTTCAATATCCTCCCAGTATTGCCAACTACATAGACCTTCTTGCAAACATGGAGAAGGCAGGGGGTGGTTATGACGTGGAAGGAGGCGAAGGTGAGGATGAGCAGGAGGCGGTCTCTGGTCAGTCGACAGATGATTCGACTGGGGGAGTCGAGAAGGATGTCAGTGTGGATCCGACTGAGAGGAGATATGGCACTAGACAGGAAGTTCCGTCGACTCCTCCACCTTCTTCGAACGTCTCCTTGCCTCTGGCTCCTTAGGCCGACTTAGACCTTCTGTAGCTTAGGTTTAAAGACTAGGAAAATGTAGTCTATTTATTATCTTGTGTATATGTCTGATAATATAATAAACGACACAATATTTCCTCATTCATGCTTTTCCCTCTCTTTTCTGTAGTTTCCTGTGCAATTTTCTGTGATGTGTTAGCAAAGCGTTTGTCGACTCGACGAGTCGGGGTATGCGTTAATAGTATCCTTATAAATTTATTCATCTCCTTTTCGACATGTTAAGTTTATGGTGACATCGTCCTGGAAGAACACTGTGTTGACTGGGAGTCGTTTCCCCAGGACTTAACTATTTCAAGTTTTTTATTTTAGTTGTTGGCTTGCGGCGGCAACTAGTGGGGGTCGACAGGGTCCCATTGAGTTGATGGGCTTGTAAATTGTAAAGTGTGATTGAGCCAAGTCACTGTGAATGACGTCATCGTACTTCAACCGTCAGTATCGCTTTAATTTCTACGCAAAGTAGCGTGGGGAACCGAAACGGGTGGCATTTTGATTTTTGAAAGGCAGTTTGGATTCCAGCCTTAATCTAGACCGTTGATCCCAAAATAGGCGAACCGCTCCAAAGTTGCCACACGAGCCCTTACCCTTCCATAAATACCCCTTCTTCTTCATTTGGGTTTTCTTTACACAACTTCAGACATTAGAACTCTCTTTTTGTACGTTGAGCTTAGAAAGCTCCTGCAATGGCTACCTCATCTTCTGCTCCCGTCGATAGGCTCAGCCTTCTCACCTCTGTCCATTCGAAGGTGATGAGTGATGATCTAGAGGCCCTCTCCGAGAGGTACGACATTTCAGTGGTCTTCGAGCTCTCGCTGCCAAAGAAGGAGGACATTGAGTTTGAGCATGGCTCCGACAAGGCTCCACTGTACCTAGCCCACATGGAGTACGGGCTGTGGTTGCCCCTCCCTCGCTTTGTGAGGAGGGTTTGTGAGCGACTGGGGGTCTCCCCTATGTAGTTCGCTCCTAACACCATTGCTATAATGATGGTGTTCATAGTAATTTGCTACCGAGTAGGGGTCGAGCCAACCCTCCAACTCTTTAACCACCTTGTCAGCTTAAAGACGACAAGGAAGGACGCCCACTACTTCCTTATCAAGTCGGGCGAGAAGCTGGTGAGGTTCTCAGAGTCAAACAAAGATTGAAGGGGAGATTTGTTTGGGTCCTCGGAGCTGACCCAATTCTAGCTTACCGCTCATGGCAAGAGGTTGAAAAGGAGGCACTGAAGCCACTCCCTCTCTTGGCCGAAGAGCGTCAGGACTTGGAAAGGGTCCATTCTTATGGTGGTTCTCAGGACATCAGCAATTTGTTCGACACCGCCTCTCATAGAGTGGTGGGTCTATTCCACATTCAACCGACAAAGGCTGACAAGGAGAGAGCAGCTGCCCTAGCTCAAGCTAGCCCCAGGCTGCCCAAGGACTCGAATGCTTTGGTGTCGACTAAACCAGCCACAACCCATGCACTAGTGAAGAGGGCAAGGGCTGCGTTGTCGGCTAAGGAGGCTGAGTTCTGGAGCAAGAATCTAGACAAGATGGCCACCATGCTGACATCACAGCTGGGGGAACCCCGGTCCGAGGGACCCGAGAAGAAGAAGAGGAAGACAAAGAAGTCTGCCCCTAAGGGCAAGCCCGAGGCAGCTGCTCCTGCTTTGGCTGAGGCTACGGCAGGGGACGCCTCTGTCCCTGTCGAGGAATAGGCCTTGAGGATGGTCTCTCCACCTAGCTCGCCAGCGGAAGTTCTCACTGCAGACGAGCCTTCCCTTAGTCAAGGTGAGGCTACCTCTAGGCAACAGACGCTAGAGGTCCCTCCCGCCGACTTGGATCCTCAAGCTGGTTAGGGCCCCATTAAGGAGCGTCTCCCCGAGTTGGCTCGTAAATCGGCTGAAGAGCCATCGGCTACTGAGAGGACGGTTGATGAGGCGGCACCTCCTCTCTGCATGACTGAGGGTTCAGCCTTCCGCTTTCCCTTCTGCCACAAGCTTGGTGAGATAGGCAAGCAAAGGTGGAGAGAACTCTGGGTCAAGCTCATTGGTGGCCTTGAGGAGGGGTACTCACCCAAGGAGGATCCCCCCGAGAACGAGAAGTTCATCCCCAGTTACTTCTTCCAGAATGATGACTCGGTGATGCTGTCGGGGAGGGCCCAGCTCATAGTTGTTGACCAGTTCACCCTCTCTAAAGACTTGCATTTGTTGAAGGAGGTGTCGACGAGGGGACTACGTTTGGCACTCCAAAGCTATAGCATCCGAGGGGCATTGATGGTAAAAGAGCTTGTCGACTGGTTCGACCACGTGATGGAGGCCTATGGCCAACTCACGGTGGAGGCGGCTCAGGAGAAGAAGGCCCGAGAGGATGCCGAGAGAAGGATCAAGGCCCTCGAGGTTGAGAAGGGCAAGCTCAACACTAAGTGGCGCTGTGAGGTGGAGATGAAATAGTCTATCATCGCTAACCTAGAGGCTCATAAGCTGAAGCAGTTGGCCATTATAGTGAAGCTAAAGGAGGAGATAGCTAAGCTTGGGGTGGCTTTCCAGAGCTCTCAACAGGAGGTAGCCAAGCAGGACAAATGCGTCAAGCTCCTGAAGGAGGAGGTCGAGGCTGAGAAGCTGGCGAGGCTCGCGGCGCAAGCGAATGCCCTCTCGGACCAACGGGCTCGCAGCGCAAGCGAATGCCCTCTCGGATCAACGTGCTCTGCAGAGTATGAGGGTGGAGCTAGAGGAGATGAGGGCAGCTCATCAGGTGGCTCTCACTGACGCCCACTCTATCGAGACCAGACTCAAGTATGTGACGTCTGAGGAGGGGAAGAGGGAGGTCATTGAGGGCTACCAGCACAACCCTGTGGGAAAGGTCTAGTTGTCGCTTGCTGTTAAAGTCGGCTGTGACTTTCTGAAGGCCTAACTCCCTCCCTTGGCTCTACCTTCTTCTTCTCTCGCTTACCCTTCTCGGGTGCAGAGCTGCCTCAACATCCTCCAAGATCTTGAGGGCTGAGGGAGAGGAATCTAGCTGAGCGACGATGAAGGCGATGATGATGAGGATGATGATGAGGATGGTGGTGTCGGAGACGCAAGTGACGGTCCCAACTAGAGTGTCATTGGGCTGACCCCCATCTCTCAGCCGTCTTATGTGTATATAATTATAAAATAACAAAAAAGTTTTTTCTCTTTCTTTTTCTCTCTCTCTTTTTTTGTTGCCTTTGTAAATTGATTTTGGCTTTTGAATATAAACTCGTTATATTTTACGTTTCCATCTGAGCTGTATTCGAATTTTATTTGTCCATGTTATATCCTTGCATCTGGTTGGTATCTAGTTATTGTCATGATTTTGATTCATAGCTAAAAGCCGAGTAGGTAGGACGTAACACGATCGTACTCCGAGAGGTAATTGACAATTCTGTCTCGAGCTAATGGACAATACCCATACTTGGCTAGGGTTGTGACTGCTCAACTGAGCATTAGCATTAGGTGTGTGCTCGGAGTCGTGTTGGCCAAAACGTGACAGGCTGGGTGCCTGGGTCTTATAGAGCATCTAGGTCTTAGGAGTCGACCCCAGTAGACGACGACTCTATGAGTGACAACCCGTAGGTTGGGTGTATAGGACTTATAGAGTGCATTGGTCTTAGGAGACAGCCCCGCTGGGTGGCAACTCTGTAAATGACAACCCGTAGGCTAGGTGCCTATGACTTATAGAGCGCCTAGGCCTTAGGAGTCAGCCTCAGTGGGCGGCCACTCTGCGAATGACAATCCGTAGGTTGGGTGCCTAGGACTTATAGAGCGCCTAGGTCTTATGAGTCAGCCTTGGTGGGTGGTGACTTTGTGAATGACAACCTATAGGTTGGGTGCCTAGGACTTATAGAGTTCCTAGGTCTTAGGTGTCGGCCTCGGTGGGCGGCGACTCTGCAAATAGTAACTCATAGGTTGGGCACCTAGGAATTATAGAGCGCCTAGGTCTTAGGAGTCAACCTCGGTGGGTGGCGACTCTGCGAATGACAACCCGTAGATTGGGTGTCTAGGACTTATAGAGAGCCTAGGTCTTAGGAGTCGGCCTCGATGGGCAGTGACTCTACAAATGACAACCCGTAGGTTGGGTGCCTAGGACTTATAGAGCGCTTAGGTCTTAAGAGTCGGCCTCAGTGGGCGGCGACTCTGCGAATGACAATCTGCAGGTTGGGCACCTAGGACTTATAGAGCGCTTAGGTCTTAGGAGTCGGCCTCAGTAGGCAGCGACTCTGCGAATGACAATCCGTAGGTTGGGTGCTTAGGACTTATAGAGCGCATAGGTCTTAGGAGTTGGCCTCAGTGGGCAGCGACTCTACAAATAACAACCCGTAGGTTGGGTGCCTAGGACTTATAGAGCGCCTAGGTCTTAGGAGTCGGTCTCAGTGGGCAGCGACTCTGCAAATGACAACCCATAGGTTGAGTGCCTTGACTCGACTGGCCGAGGGGAAACAGCTGGGCTTGTATTGACGAGTGGAGTGTATTCACTTGGCTGAGTAAGTTGGGTCACCTATCTTGTCTGGGCGAGAAGGGTTCCTTGACTTGATGTGACGAGAAGGGTTCCTTGACTCGTCTTGATAAGAAGGGTTCCTTGAGTCGATGTGACGAGAAGGGTTCCTTGACTCATCTTGACAAGAAGGGTTCCTTGACTTGATGTGATGAGAAGGGTTCCTTGACTTGGTCTAGCAAGAAGGGTCGCTTGAACTTTGCTTAGTAAGGGGATTACGTCAACTTAGTCAAGAGAGCAAGGTGTCGCGACTCGCTTTGGGCGAGAAGGATGAATTGTTTTAGTGAATTGATCACGATTGCTTCGAGGTTCCTGTCATAGTCTAAAACAAGCAAAACATAATAATTAGATGTAAAATCTATCCATAATGAGAGATCATAAACAAAATTTGCAATATAGGACTATTGAAAAAACTTCTTGGGGTGTTCAATATTCCAGCGATGCTGTAAAATTCTCCTATCTGGGCTCCTTAGTTGGTAGGTGCTAGGTCGTATCTCCTCGAGGAATGTGTATGGCCCTTCCCAATTGGGCACTAGCTTGCCGCGCTTAGTGTCCTTATCGAAGGCGGCCTTCCTCAGAACGAGGTCGCCGACACAAAATCTCCTCGGTCGAACCCTGCTGTTGTAGTACCTGGCGACTCATTGCTGATTAATAACCTGGTTACGCAGTGCCTTAGCTCGAACTTCGTCTATAAGATCCAGCTCCATGCAGAGCCCACAGAGCCCCACGGAGTTGGAGTCTCTATTGAAGTGCTGTAGACGGATGGTAGGCATGCTGACTTCCACAGGGGTTATGGCCTCGGCTCTGTAAGCCAATCTAAAGGGGCTTTCACCACTGGAGTTCTTGTGAGTCGTGTGGTAGGACCATAAGATGCTGGGCAGCTCTTTGACCTAGTTTCCAACTGCCTTGTCGACTCTCTCTTTCAAAGCTTGGATGATGCATTTGTTAGCAGCTTCGGCCAACCCGTTACATTTGGGGTGCGCAACTGATGCGAATTTGAGTCAGGTTCCCCATTCCTCGCAGAAGTCTTGGAACCCTTCGCTGCTGAACTGGGTGCCGTTATCTATAACGAATGATTGGGGAACTCCGAACTGACACACGATGGACTTCCAAACTAAGCTGGCTATGTTACTGTCCCCTATCTTCACCAAGGGTTCCGCCTCGATCCACTTGGTGAAGTAGTCGATGGCGACAATGAAAAATTTAGAATGACCCTAATTGTTCAAAGGTTTGGTCAAGTGAGAATAATGAGAAGGAGATTTTGATTTTGATTCTAACTGTCAGAAGGTTTGACCAAGTGGGGGCTTATGGATCATGACTACAAAAATTTCTCAGTTATCAAAGTATGATAAACTTGAGTCTTTCATTGTAAAACGGATTATCCCGGATATACTATGGATAGTATTTCTTCAGGAACTTCCCATTAATTGGCATCATCAGCTTATCACCGTTTTG
>JBAKGM010000200.1:43225186-43255764 GCA_037177215.1 Asparagus racemosus | reverse complement strand
TAAGAACACAAACCACAGCAGTATCCTCGATCTATACACGAAATATGCATTAAACACCCGTAAATCATGCTTGAAACGCGCTAATATAATGCATATTTACGTGGTTATCAATGACCATAGAACATCACTGGATCTATCTACCTTACAGGCGGTAATGTGCCTACAAAATTAGTGGAGGTACAAGAAGAGAACTCAATGCATCAACTAGATAGCTAGTATTGAAGATAGATTTAATGAGTTGATGATAGGAAATGAAGAGTAAAAAGTTATTTGTAATTTTTTATTTTTTTTATTTTTTATTTTTTAACTATAAATTTGTGATAAATTATTTTGGAAAGAGTTGAAAATGATAGTGGTATAGATGAGTAGGTGCCAACCTAGTTAAGATATACTTATCTATTCTGATGCATTTCCAAAACAAAGTTGTAATTGTTAGTGATTAATAATAAATAATTTATTTTTATTATTTTAATTTCTATGAACTTTGCAAATTGTATAATTATAAGATAGAATTTTTGTCAAAATTTCTTATATTTTAATTACTCCTGTAATTCCATATTTTTTTTGCAAAAAAACTAAAATTTTAGTAATTTTTTGCAATAAAAAAAATCTAGGCCTGCCCAGTTTGGCTCGGGGTTGGACTCAGGCCCTCTAGGTCCTGATCCGGGGGAGGCATTTTACCCAGTCCAAACATATAAATCCAAGCCGGGTCGTTTGGACAAGCCTGTCCAAGATAACAAATCCATAAACTTTATCATAAAGTGGAATTAATGCCACTTCAATAAGATTGGATATAAAAGCATATGGGGAAAATGTGATGCAAATAATCAAACTTGGAAAAGTTTGAAAGGACACGGAATGCGCCTCCGATTGTACCAGTTAAGTAGTTGGATTAAACAACCATGAGTGTTTTTCGATAAGAATAACATCATTAGAGAGTGAGACTATGAAAGATTAGATAACGTTCCCGCAGGATCAAAAAAAAATTCTCTCTTTTTCTAATAATCGGGAAAAGGGGTCCAAAAATATTTTTAGTTAGAGGAAATAGATAAAATTGCTGTGATACCAAGTGAAAGGACCGTTTTGTTTTTCAGTGCAGGCGAAATTTTTGTTAGGGGAGATACAACCAGACAACTAGCCCGAGTATGAGCCAAGCCATATCTTAGAAGGAATCATGAGATTATTATCCTCTACCCATATGAAGTGACAGATCCAGAATTTTTGAAAAGTTGTGTCACAACATAATTAATAATTGAAAATTTACAATTATCCCTGAAAATTTTTCATATTTTAAAAGAAAATACATATAATTGCATTGTTGATGACACTGTCAAATACATAAACGCATCTAACCCATGAGGTATATATAAGGAACATATTAGATTTGATTATCCAAACTAGCGCGTACACACTGCAAAAAAAAATCGAATAAAAGCAAACACAAAGAACATATACCTCTTAATATTATTGAAAAACTACTTTTTACCCTTCACCTAGGTAAACTAGGATATATCTCAAGTGGGTCACATGTTCATTTTATCTGTTGCTGGCATGGAATGTGAAGCAAAACAATTTCATTTGTTTTAGGTCTATTTGCTTATATGGCCATGAGTAGAATCAATGCACAAAACTATATAACTCATAACAACTCATGAGGGAGTGGCGACACATGACACCACTTCTTCATGAGTGGATCCGCCTCTGCCCATATGAGGACCCTTCACCCAAGGGTCACCTTGCTAGCATAGCAAAGCTTTGAAATAATGAGGATTGAGGGTTATAGTTTTATATTCTAACATAAAGCTGATGTATAGTTAAATCAGTTAAGGAAAGTAATTAGAGCACAAAACAAACTAGTTTAGATGTCTGAATCAAAACATCACATTTTTTTCAAGACAGTCCTATTAAATTTAACGGTGATTGATTACCTACAGGAATATACTTAACTATAAAAAAACAACAAATCATAACTTTGTGCAACTTATACGGAATTTTGTGAAAATGAAAACTAAAATAAAGCAAAAATATCTAGTATATCATTTTCATCTTGTGACTTATACTTCTTCTTCTTTTTTAATTACTTTTTTAAAATTTTTTGATGGAGTGATTTTTACCTTTGAAGATTTCATCTCGTGTTATACCTATTATAACACGTGATGTATATGTTACGGACAAATCTGGTGTGGGCGATCATAAATCAAGATCAAGCAAGAAAATCAAATCAATTACAGGAAAGAGTCGACAGTCACTAGTACAAGAATTTTTATATAATCCAAGCAAGTCCTACGTCTATGAGGACGACAAATAAATCTTCACTTATTCAAATGAGAGACTACTGATTACACAAGGAAGACCAATATTTTCCAGATTCAATTGCAGAAAATAAGGAAACTTTCTCTATCAATGATTTATGGATTCTCTCTAAGATTTTTTATTTTTCTCTCATAAAAACAACCTCTTATAGAGTTATTTTTATGTAGTACAGAAACTCTCAAATCCCTATATACCAGACTAGAATTCTAAAAATAGGAAAATAAATCAATTGGTGGTTTGGTCTATCGCTGGTAAACTCTAAAGTGCGGAATCAATCGGCTTACAGTGCATTCATGCCACTATCTAGCGGTATGTGTGAATCATATGATGCATGAGTAAAACATATTTAAATTCTTTAAGACTTTATTTCCGCCTAGAGATCCTCTACATCCTTGACAATCCAACAATAATATCTCTTCACTCAGCGAATCCCTTGAGTTATATTCTTTACCTAAATTATATTAAAAAAATTATTTTTGCAGCTCATTAAAACAAATAAATAGCATTATCTCACATAATTGATTGTAAACCTCCACTACAAATAAGATTGTATAGGATTTGAACTCTTTATTTCTATGTAGTTGATATAGAGAAAGTCTAGGCGCAGTCACTTTAACGGCTTGTTTGGGAGTTCACTTGGGAAAGGGAAGGAAGGAGAATAATTCCCCTTCCTTCCCTTTCCCTCCATTACACCCCAATTTGGGGTGTAAGGATTTGGCTCAAATTTCCCCTCCATTCCTCTCCATTCACCTCCTAAATAGAACTCCCAAACAAGGTTAAAATTAGATTTCTCTTCCCTTCTCCCTCTCTACCCTCCATCCAAACAGGCCATAAGACAGTAGCGACTGCCTAATGACACTCTTTCTGATTGGTACATGTGTCCATGTTTTTCCGTTGAAATGGGTACTCATTAAACGTGTTCAGTTTTGCATTTTTGCCCCTACTTATTTTAAAAACTTGCAGTGTCATTTAACCTTGGCTAAATTTCATTTATCACTTAACCCTCATACTTTTTGGGTTTTGCACATGATCCCTACAAACATAATTTATTCTATTTAACATCCTCAAACTTTGAGGTATCTCACTTAACCCCTTTGAACTATGAATTCCCCTGATGATGTTACCTGTCAATAGTGAAATGACCAAAATAACCTTTTTAAAATATAGCTCGCAAAAATTCTAAAACAAAAAAAAGAAAGAGGTAATTTTAATAAACTTAGAGGTAATTTCATTATTTGTTAACACATGCTTGGCACAATCGTTAAATCTGGTGTTACTCTAGGGAGAAAAGGGACAAGTTCGGGAGGTTAAAAGAATAAATAAATTTCAAGACATTTATGTGCAAAATGCCTCAAAATTTAAGGGGTTATGTGAAATGTACCGTTTATCATTTTTTACCAAAGAAATAAAAGGGACAACTACAAGCTGGAGGCAATCTTACCCTTTTTGGCATGGAAGATTGCTAGCGGCAATCGCGCTGCCAGTAGTCGCTCAGTTTCTCCCCAAAAATAGGGGGTGAGGTTAGGTTAAGGGCTAACCTAACCCTTAACCCAACCCAAGCCCTCCTATTTTTTGGGCGAAAGCTAGCGGCAGTCGCTTTGCGCGACTATCGCTAGCACTCCTCTTTGGCATGTAACTATACCTAATTTACCGCAGGGACACATGTCCATGTCCAAATCACAAAGAGTGTGATTGGGCAGTCGCTTAACTTTAGACTCTCTGGTTGATATATATTTAGTGAGGAGTTCTACCAGCGGTCACCGTGTGAGGAGTTTTAGCGGCAATCACGTTCGGCGACTGTCGCTATCACTCACTCTAATAGGGGAACACGTGTTGCATTCTATAACCTAACCACTAATTAACCCTAAATCCAATCTTAAACATAACTATACCCAAGTGTACATTAGGTGATGTTAGGACGTCTATATCTCTTGTTGGAATAATGACAAACATCCATTTGATTATAACATGTGTTTGAGATGATCTAGAACAGGTTTATACAGGTAAGAAACAAGAACGAGGTGATCAGTATCGAAAATTATCTCAATAGCTAATTTCATAATACTAATCATCGATGACCGAGAATCGACCGTCGATGATCCTCTATGGACCATCGTTAATCATGCTGACCACCGATTATTGAAATGTCTAGAGAGGTTCAAATCATCGATGGCAACACTGACCATCAATGATCCAATATGGACCATCGATGATTAATTGCCACCATCAATGATTGACTTAACAGAAGCCTGGATCATCGATGGAGCAAATCCACCATCGATGAATATCACTTCACCATCCATGATCAAGTTCGACCATCGATGGACGCACGGCTGATTTTAGATTTAAGATTCAATCATAGCTGTTCATTGCAATATACCTCATTTCCATCCTCTCATACATTTCAAGACAATTTTTCCTGACCTAAGTTGGAGAGAAAAAGAAAAGGAGAGAGGGAGAAAAGCTAGGATTTGTCTAGATCAATAAAGGAGAAGCTTTTCGATCCCCCGAAGCCTCGTCAATCTCTTACTCAGTGTGCTCGTCATCATCTGATCAATCAACTGTGAGGAGGGTCACGCCTTAGGAACTTAGAGTCTATATCAAACTTCTAGATCTTCACTTCTATCACCTTGGAGTTTGATTCATTGATCCAAAGGGCTCTAAGATCATTTTAATCGCATGTACGATATTTATTATGTGTTTCATAACATTTCTTTTTCTAATGTACGTAAGCCGGGTTAATTGAGGGTTTGGGAACTAGCTAGAGCTAGGATTACTCATTGTAAGGAGTTTATGTTAAAAGACTACTTTTGGAATAAACTAGTGTGTGGTCTTGTACGCCTACTGAATCGAGTTTGTGACTTAGAAGAACTCGATCATATTAAGGAAGCCCCTTCCTGAGAAGGAAGAGTGGATGTAGGATTTATCCGAACTAGTATAAAACTCTCATGTGTAAAGATTTGGTTATTTTTGTGTTTTTACTTGTTTACTATTTTGCATTCTTTATGTTGCATATTTTGTGATACTTCTAAAATAATAGGCAATCCTATGCCCCCCTCTCCCCCTCCCCCAAGGCTTGCATCTCAGATTCAACAGGCGAGTGTCTAAGGACAATAGTCTAGACTTTTACTATTTAGTAGATCGCATCTAATAATATAGACTTCTAACTAGTGTCATACCCGCGCTATGCCCGGGTATTTTTTTTCTAGTACGTCATTTATCAAAATGTTAAAATAGATTATGAATAACTATTTTCTAGAAAAGGTGTGCGCCACCAATTATTTTGTTGTGAATTTGTACCTCGGTAAAAAATGTTTTCTTCTAGCCAATGCGCTAAAACTTTTAATATTATACAGAAAATTTGTCAACTTGAATACATTTACAAAATTTGAGAGTAATGTTATTACCACATAGATTTGCTTTCATTGAATAAATTACCCAACCCAAAATACCATGTTACAAAGCGGATATTAGAAAAAATATGATATCACTTGGCTTGTTTATTTTAAAGAAATAATAATATTTATTTCAAAGCAAAAAAAATTTATTATGCACTCTAAAAATTTTGATGTCCTTATTACCCTTGCTTCTCACATGCAATGCATGGGAGTCATTAAAATATTATTATATCTTATATCTAATGCATGGTAATATTATATTTTTTAATTATTTTTTTATATTTCCTGTAAGGTTTATACTATATGTTAGATATTATTGAAATAATAGTTACAAACCCATTAAGATAACATTATAACATTTTTAAACCTTGATTCTTAGATGCGATATGTATGATATTATTTCTATAGGTAAGAGTATTTTATTTTATATGGAAGAGGGAATGTCTTTGTTAATATGAAAATTACATTTTTCCTGAAATTAAAGAATTTCTATTATGTAATAGGTATATGGAAGAGATAATTTCTCTATTAATATGAAAATTAGCTATTTCCAAAAAATTAAAGAGTGAATGCAAAAGAAAGGGAGAAGAAAAATAGTTGTATAATGAGTAAGTAATGCCATTAAAGCAGAAAAGAGAGAAAATATAAAAAAAATAGAAAGGCGTGGGAGAAAGAAAAATACCTTTTATAAAATTAAAGGTAAGCATGTCATGATTATAGACCAATTTCTAAAGTTTGTGGGACTAAAAAAGAAAAAATGTAAAATAAAATGGTTAATAGATAAAAGCATGAAATCTAATTAATATTATCACATGACAACTTCTACCCAAGTAAAAAAAAGAGCACAAACCTGTAAGACGCTTTTCCCGTGATATACATGCTTAAACCTTCAACTTCCTTGAGCCATAACACACCTTTAAAGTAGCTTTTGCAAAATAAATCAATATGAATCAAATAAAAACTATAACAAATTCACAAAAAATAAAAATAAAAGAAAAAGAGGCTTAAAGGATAGTGTTAGCAACTTTTTCAATACCACTGAAATTGAATTACATCTTTGATAAAAGAACCAGTATGGTTTTGAGATAGATAACATATTATAAAATTGTAACATATATAGGATGTCATGAAATTATACTTAATAAATAGATTAGAGTAATGAAGATGCTAGGAGGTTACATTTTATGAGTGAGAAGTTAAAATGTCATATAGTTATAAATATTGATAGGGGAGGTTTGCTAGAGTCTTGAACTAATAATTATATTTATTAATAATTATTATTATTATATTTTAAAAAGTAAAGGGCAAAATTCTAAAAAGTTACCCAGTGACAACTTAGGACTTTGCTTTAGTATATATATATATAGTACAGATTTGAAATCCAAAATTTGAGTTTTGTGTACTATTAATAATAACCTTAGATACATTTTCTAAGTCCCAAGATATCAACTCAAGCGCGTGGTCGACCCTCTATACACTTCACGTTGAATTTTGCAGAGTTTGGTCATCACAATTTTCCACCTCTCTTTTGTCCTTCCCTTCATCTTTGGAATGCCCAACGCAAAAGACAACGTAGTAGGTGCGCCCAGAGTAACCCTAGCCTTAACGATTGTGAACACGTAAATGGATAAGTAGATATATAGATAGTAGAGCTAAATTTCATCAAGTAAAACAAGCTTGAAGACGTTAATTTGTATGATGTTATTTAGTTAAGATTTTATTTAAACACATTAACGTTTTGTTATTTTCCTCTTGAAATTTACTACATACACATACAGGTTTTAGAAAATTTTCATGGGAACATTTTCATTTTCATTAGTTAAAACTAGTTAGTTGCAATTTATTTTTAATTAATTTACAAACTAATGCATCTTTTTAGTCAAATCTATCTGCAATAAATATGGATAATAATTGGGATAACTTTTTTATTACCAATTTACATTTCATATCTTGTAAAGACATATCAACACTGCAGGATTATTTACATCTCGGTATCGTGTGGTAAAATGTAATTCCATGAATGATCCTGAGGTATATGTATACACGGATAGTACCCCTGAGGTTACTGACTGAGATGACATGGATAAACCATAATGAGAGATAGTTTGAGGGTTGCTCAGGGTTACCCTTGTAATCTCAGTTAGTAATCTCAGGACCGTCCATGTAGATACATAAAGCCCGTAGCTAGTCACCAATGTTTTACACCAAACCACAGATACTGGTATGTAAACCATTCTTTATATTAGGATAAATTATCAGATTGGTATTCTAACTTGACCTATTTTTCAATATGGTATTTATTTCTACTCTAGCGTCAACATGGTATTTTAACTTGTGCTCTCGATAATAATAAGACCATTTTCTAACGAACCTTTTTTTTGGTGGAAAATTTCTTATGTCCCCCTGACTTATCAATATTATGAAATCTACACACTCCTTCAATCTTCCTCAATTCAAATCTCTTCCACCCTTCTGCCCAATTGGATCCTCATTCACTCTTTCTTTCCCTCTGATTAATGGAGCCCATCTTTCTCCTTTAAACTCCCTAAGTTCAAACCTACACCCTAATCCAACTTGATATGGACTTGAATGAAGGTTGTTGGGGTTGGATTAGGGTTTAAGTTTGAATTGAGGGAGGTTAAAAGAAAAAGATGGGGCTCAAAGGAGAATCTTGTTGGGTAAATGGGTGAAAGAAATTAATTTAGATTGGAGGAGGTTGAAGGAGATTGAGATTGTTGATTTAATAATTCCAATAGGTCAGAGGGATGAGAGAAATTTCCAAAAATAAAACAAATACAGTTCAATGGAATTCTCCGACAAGAAAAAAGAGCTTTATTGTCATCGAAACATAAGTTAAAATATCATATTAATGTTGGAACAGAAATAAATACCATACTGAAAAATAGGGTCATACTAGAATACTAATATGATAATTTACCCCCTGTACATCATATACACAAACGACCAAAGTCATTCAACAGCGAATATAAAAACAAAATGTCCTGACTTGCGCGTCAAGAATATGACCTCTGTTTTTTTTTTTTTTTTTTTTTCTTTCCTGAGGCATAGCTGACTTAAAGTTTGAAACTGCGATCATTTTGAGAATTTCTAGAACCTGTCCACTTTCTAAAACCAAGTCTTATCTTGTACATAATGCACTTTTTTTTTGGTGGTATACTCACATAAGATCTCTTAATTATAAGTTATTTATCAAGGAATCATTAATGTCATATACTCAAATCAAATAATAAATTGGGATTTCCAAATTGTACCTTCTATATCATTGGAGGTTACATTGTGTGTGTATGAGCAGGAGTAGTTGAAACAACAATACATTTACCGCAGGATGTCGAGTGTGCTAGGAAATAATTAATTGGAGCTCTTATTATTCCAAATACATTCAAATTTAAAATTCGTCGTCTCGTGTCACATTTTTATGACGCTCAAATGAAGCATGACACAAGTCAACATTGTGTGGAGAATGTATTTCTACCTATGTGAAAATGTGTCGTAAAAATTTATTTGTATCGCTATTATTCAATTATTTGCAATTAGCACGACACCCCCCCATGTGTTGTAAAATAAGCGTGTCACTATTATTTAATTCTCTCTCTCTAGTTTCTCTCTCTAACCTCCCCCATATATTCATATTCCCATCCACCTAATATCCCCCCCGGCCGCCTACATGGACTTCTCACGCACAAAACCCCACTTGTAGACCTCTCTCTCTCTCTCTCTCGTCAATAACTTTCTCTCTCTACAATCTACTCTCTTTCTGCTTTCTCTCTCCTCGATGGAGCTCCAGGGCCGCGAAAAGCCCCCCGGCCGCCTGCTGACTCGGCGGACAGCGGTCGCCGGAGTCGCGTTCCTCCTCCTAGTGAGCGCCGCCGGCGGGGGGCTGATAGTTTGGTGGGCCATCTCTTTTCATCGAAACAACCATCAGCTGTGGATGGTGCCCATCGGTCTGGTGCTCCTCGGAACGCCCATCGTAGCGTGGGTCTCCGTCTTGGCTTCCGACACGTGCCGGCGGCCGGAGATTCATCTGGCGGCGGCACCGGACGATGAAGAGGGGAACAGAGTTGTGGACGCTGCAGGAGGGTACCAAAGATGATCCTTTCTTGCTTTTATATTTGGTTTTCCTTTTTTTTTTAATTTTCTTTTCGGGGAACGGAGGGAAAAAAAAATTGGGGTCTTAATTAATTAGTGTGTCAACAACCTTAGGAAAAGAAAATGATGGATCGAGAATGAATTTTTTTGTGTGCTTATTGTATTTTCCCTTATTTTGTGACTATTTTGTCGTCAATTCGTACTCCTTTGCACGAGTAAACTTGATTGTTGTCATTATTTGGCCGCCAAATTTCATAAAAGCTATCATTTTGAACTATATACTCAGGATTTCGATGAAAGATATTTCCGAATACCATGAACTTTATGTTATTATATATCATAGGGCAATCATAAGCTTAACATAAAACAACTATATGTGTTTTAATTCATAGCAGTTTTGTGGAATGATCAAAGGTTTTTTATATTTTTGTGTGTTTTGCATACTGTGTGAATTTTTATTTATTTTTTCAAGAGACAACTAGATTATTGCGATGGTCTGGCTTATGCCTTTCCGCTTTTAGATTGATCAATTTTGACATGATAGCTGTGACCTACAAAGCTTTTGTCTACATGCATGAATGATTTGCCACCACTTAAATTTCTTTTCTTGCGTTGGAAGGGCTGCATCTTGCCGCCGTTTGAGATACCTAATAAGAAAATAAAGAATATAAAAATGCATGCAAATTAGTGTGTTCAGTTTAGTGAATGATTGATACGATACTTTTTAATTATAGAAATTAATTATACATTTTTTTTGTTATGCAATGAAGCTCGCCTTACTAGGATTGCGTTTGTTATATAAATACATGCCGGATTGCGTTTGTTATACAAATACATGCCAAATTGCAAATAAAATAATTTAAAAGACCAGGACTCTGTTGACAGCGACAGAATGTTGACCAATGGGGAATGCTCTCCTTACGTGGGGATGTTAAAACACGCGCATAGTTACAAAAAGGTGAATATATGTAATGAAGAAAAGTTTTTATTGGCAGATGAAGTGAACGGCATTATGAACCACAGAGTAGCATACACAGTCTAACTTCAATAAATGACATCTCACACAAATGACGGAGCCACGAGTTTTTTTTTTTTTTTTTTCCGGGGGGCCAAAGTTCAACGATCATACATCAACTAAAAAGTCGATCGAGTATGATAATATTTAATAAAGTTTCAATATGTAATTAGGTGAAAGAAGGATCTAAGGTAAACATTTTTACAAAAATTATTTTTGTTAATGCTTAAATCATTTTAGCATATGTACCTACCGCGATAAATGAATCAACATGCTTTACTTTTCTAAAGTTTCATATTAAAAATGTGACAATTGAAAGAACCACAAATTCACAATTCCATCGCAAACTATAAAACCACGTGAAAATATAAACGCATTTCACAGTTCTAATGTTAAATACAAAAATTCATGAAAGTTGAAACACCATTTCCCTATTTTACTTGTAATGCAAAAGAAATTACATGAAAATATGATACGTGTACATATTTAGAGTTTTTCATATTAATCATTCATATCTTTAAAGTAATTTGAAATTATTCCCTCTAATAGAAGCTTGTCAAAGTTGAGGGATTACTTCATCATATTTAATATTTTTGGGTGCGATGCAGTTATACCGATATAAATTCCAAAATAAACTTTGCTAGAGCACGAATCGGAGAAGATTATGTGAAAATAGAGCTAAATTCATTAATTTCGAACTTGATCTTCGTTTATTTTAATATTTGTTTTGGTTGATTTGATAATTAAATGATTACCCATCCTTCATCAACCACCTGTTGTTAACAATTTGAGTGTTAAACGTAACAAGGGGATCTTTAAACTCTTCAAAGATTTTCAAAATATGAATGAGTGGGAGACTACTTTAAATATTAAAGATTTGGTAACAACTTTCAAATATGATGGATTTGAAGGACTAAATGTAAATAATCCTATATTGTGAATAAGTATGTCTGTAAAAAGGCAGGGGCCGTCATTGATCTCACACTTTTTAATGGATAATGCAACCCATATTACAACAGCATAGCCCTAATTTACGAAAACTAATTCCCTTACAACACCCCACATGCGAGCTAAGCGTTCTCAACCGCTAATGATGAGAATAAAATTGAGTTGAGCGGTCGAGAACTAGGGAGCGTTCTCAAAATATTAGAATTCCTGCGATAAACAATATGTGAAATCCTCTCTTGTAAATTGTTTTCACGGATCATTACTTTTTTTTTTTTTAATCCCTTAGTTGAAGCAATTACCTAACCGAAGTGGAGTTATTTTTGTAGATCCGGCTTACATTAGATAGCCAACGCATAAAATTTGAGATTACGAACACGCTGCATGCGAGCGGGGGCCTCTGATCCACACGTTAGGACATGAAATGAAAAACCGCCCCCGATTAAGCACACGTGCAGCACAAATGCCACGCTCGCACGCAGGGGGCATTCTTAGGGGATGCGAACTCAAAAATTGAAAGGGGCGCCGCATCTCAACGTGTTGCATCATAATAAATCATATCAAAGATGGGTAGGCACTTTCTCAAGGCCCAATTGCGTGCTAGGATTTGGTAATTATCCATAGAGACAGAGACATAAAAGCGGAAGTTTTGGCGCGTTCAACCGAGGAAGGTAAATACTGGACAGGTGAACTTCACAGGCCGGCGGGACTTGTGCAATTGAAGCATTGTTCACCTCAATTAAACAATAGGACAAAACAAAAGCCCCTACTCATACCCATTTTTTATATGTACAATACAAATATATCTTAAACTGCATAATCTTTTTGCAACAAATATATGTCGAGAAATAATCACAAGACGGATACCGATAAATCCAGAGATAAATCTGCTAAAAGAATTTGGGCGTAATAAGTACCTAACCCTGTAGCATAGGGAGTGCATAACCTCACGGATCCTGTAGTACCCTCTGTGATGCGTAGGGATACCAGGCTTCTTTAACGCGGGAGGCTCTCCGACGAGGAACCTGAAGGCAATGAAAAGAAAACAGACGGAGAAAATGAAGTGCTTGCCCTGTTGGAATCTATTCTAAAGAGGCTATCTTTTAACTTTAAGAGTTTCAAAATTTTCCAGGCGTTGAACTAAGACACTGCAAAAGTCACACAACAACAAAAATAGTAGATGATATAGTAATCTTAATCTTCATGCATATGCTCATTCATGAAAATATCCATTGATCAAGTCCGTTGCTGGGTTTAGGGACCAAAAATAACAATCAAGATTTTGCAAGCAAGTTACAAATAGCCACAGGAACTGCAGTCACTTGAATCGACAAAACCTCTAAGAGGTTTCAATCAGGGAAAGAAAGCTGCCAAGAATCAAGTATCGGCAACAGTTTTCAGATTTCCTATATAGATATTATCAGTCTTTGCCAGTTAATTTGTCCTATAATCTGAAAATCACGAAACGAACATACAAAATGGTAGAATGAGCACTGACCAGTTGGAGAAGGTGCAGTTTATACACCAGAGCCAGTTCCTTGTGGTTGGTCGGTACTGATGAGGGTCACTGCAGCAGCATCTTCCATGGGCACATCTGATGTTGTTTTGGTCTCCACAATGTCTACTGGAGTTGAAGTCTGCATGGTTGTAGGTTCCTTGGGAGGTTGAAGAGATACACTGTTCATCTCATCTGCATTAATATCCATCAGTTTGCGGTGTTTTCGGGTTTTCTGAGATGTCACATTGAAATCATTGGAAGATGCTGGAGAAGGATCATTAGGTGAAGGAGCTTTCGGGTCCAGAGATGCTGATAGTCTTGAAGTCTGCAGTGCTTGTAGTCTGTAATCAGTTTCTGGACGCCTACAGACTTTTCTTAGTGGTACTATTTCCTGTCGTTACATGAATGAATATCAGTTCAAAGTGAACCTATAGAAAAAGAAGAAATACGAAGAAACTCAGTACTATCAGTGAAGCCAATAACCCTAACAAAATTTTCAAAAAAAATAAATAATAACAATAAACTGAATGTTCCCGCCCATTTAACTGGCTGTTTCACGTTTAGGTGGACCTAAGGGATACTAAATTAGTAAAGTTTGACTGGGCCAAGTCAGATTTGTTGATAACAGAGGAAAGCACCCTTTCGAATAAGGGAAAACCTGTGTTGCCTTTAGATATGGGCACAGGTATGAAGCCTTTCTGAAGAGTAGGATCATAAAGCATTACATGGCTATACATTACAGGCATTCAAGAGACCATATCCATCAAACTGTCTTCAGGAATTATATCACAAAAGCAGCAGTGAAGATTTGAATTTGATTTCCCAAAGCAACAGCGGGCTATAACATCCGAGAGAAAAAACCATGCCAATGTCATTGACCAGCGACTGACAAACCTGACATGAGTAATTAAGCAATGTGATGAAGGAAAGGCATCAGAGCACCTACCTGGCAGGAGTAATAAAACATTATGATGAAGTATTACAACATGGCTGATATGACAAGCTCATTCTATGACACAGAGCACAATGATGGAATAATAAAAGTATCAGTTTGTCAATGGTGATGGGATGCTGGCTAAGATCAACTGCAATTTCAAAGGAAGTTTGTAATGAGTGGACTTGATGAAGCAACCAGAGCCTCTTTTCTTTTTGTTCGGTGGGTGGGGTTTTCTTTTTTTTTTTTTTTTTTTTGGGGTGGGGGGTACTGAGGAACAGGAAGAGGCTCCATTAACCCAAAAAACAGTTGTTGACAGAGAAAAGAATCAGGTCAGACGGGGGAAAAAACTTGTTATCTATGTTGCATGAACACTTCTACTGGTGAAGTTGCGTTGAACACGCACTGATAAAATGTTTACTGTATTGTTTCATGTCATCTTGCAATTGCAGACTTCAGATTTCCTGCATCCAGAAACAATTTTGGTTTTGTGGTGTTTTCGGCACATTTTATGTGGTTACAGTGTCAGTGATAATGTTGGTGGTCTTATCCATGCTTCATCATCAGACTTTAAGTTTTCCAAAGCGACAGAGTCGAGAGGTGGCAATCAACAAAACATCCATACACACCCTTATGGAATTATCGCCATGGAAGTTCACTAAAAGTCAATTTTCATGTTCAAGTCCAGAAAGAAAATGAAAAAAGAACAAAATGCGGTTGAATATATTTTCCTACTTGTGAAAAACTAATGGTAAAAGTAAGTTTGATCAAAGCAAAACCAAAGACAAAGATCTGTTTTAACTTTTAATCTCATATTCCAAGCTAAAGCATACCCAAAAATGAAACAGATAAAACACCAAAAGAGAATACCTCAGACTGATCATGATCATAGCGAACTAGGAACCTACATCGACATCCCCGAACATCATGTCTGCGCCTTTGCGCATCAAGTACATGTGCATCAAAATAGAGAGCCTGCTCCTTACCCTCCTGATATGATCTCAGTGAGGAAAATAGATCTATCAGTACAGAAAACATTAAAAAAAACATGATCGGAGATGGAATGGAACAGTACACTACAAATCAGATGCTTTCCTCTGAAAAAATTTCAGATAGTATACAAGCTCTGCATCAGTTTCCAAAGCAGAGACAGGAAAACATGATCTTACTACTACTGGTACTCAAAAGACGATATCTTTTGATGCATCTAAAGTGACCGATGAATCTCTACTTGATCCTTCTCTATCTCAGCAAACTACTATATATCTTCTCTCATACTCAGTTTCAACTTTCTTTTATAAATTATCGTAACCATCAGGTTTAGAACTCACCAGCACTTCAGCTTTCTTAAGCTTTCCTTTGTTGGTTTATATTTCCAGAAGTCCCATCATCTCTAGACTCTATTACAATCTTTCTTTATAAGATGACATGTTTGTTTTTCCTTTTTGATTTCATCATCCTCTCATTAGTGCTGTTTAGTTAGTATACTACCTCCAGATTCTTCAAGCATAAACACTACTAGTATTAATCACATGTTTCCTAGTACAAGCTTTATTATTTCCTTGCTTTGAGTTATTTAAAATGTAAAAGAGGTTCCCTTTCAATATTATATCCACAAACATCCCGTCCTAATATAAATTTCTTTCTCCCATAATATAACAAAATTTATATCCGTAACTCTTCTCAATCTCTCTGATCCCCTTACCCACTTAGTTTCACACAAGCTTTATTTCTTTATTCCAAAGATTAAGCATTGCACTGGCATCGCAATTTGGCTAAAAACAATTACAAAATGTTCTCGCATTTTTTCTCAAGGGCATGAAAATTATACTAATTTATTCAATACAAACATGGATAAGAGTAACATATCTTTCAGGTATTAATTGTTTGGCAGTATTCAAATGTTAAAAAGGTACTCTCAAAGTTTCCAAAAAGTAAGACTAAGCAAGCAGCTAACACCTAGTCTCTAGCCACGCATCAATAGTTTAGAAATTTAAATTTAATGACATAAGAAAATGTGAACTGAAGGAAATTCAGAAATTCATTGAAATAATGAGGCACAGGTTACAATGAAATAATATCTTTTTGCCATGAATCGACAATTCGACAAATTGGACTTCTGTTAACCAAATATAATAAGATGCATAAACTTCTGGGCTGTGGTATTAACCCAAAACAAATCCACCCAAACCTGAATAAATTTGACAGCATTCAAACAATAAAAAGGTACTCTCAAGTTTCCACAAAGTAGGACTACGCAAGCAGCTAACACCTGACCTCTAGACCCGCACCAACAGTTTAGAATTTATAAAGAGGTACAATGCAATAGTTATTTTATTTTATTTTTATTTTTATTTTTACTGTTTTTTGCCATGAATCAACAATCCAATTACCAGATTTTTGTTCACTAAATATAGTAGGCTACATAAACTTCTAGGTTGCAATCTTAACCCAGAATAAATCTACCCAAACCTGAATATATTGATTTGATCTTGTTTTTAACTTCGTCCTTTCGTGCCTGAGTTGGCAGATAATGCCATGAAACCACCTTCGATGGGTATGGCAAATGGGTCATAATTGGCTGTCACCAAGCAGGCCACACTTAGGCTGCAGCCCTAGGCCACCTTTTGTGGTGCCGGAAGTGAATATAACATAGCTAGGGACACAAGCGGATTCTACTTAACAGAATAATAGACGTCACAGTCTGTGAGTCACTCCTGACATGTATTCGTTTAGCAATAACTCTTGATGAGCAGTTTATTTTATGCATGATTAACCTTATAAGAGAGCAGAACCTTGATCTTGAGAAAATGCTTGAAAGAACAACATTTAGTTAGCATCAGTAGATTCCAAGTTCAGTCTCAAAAGAGCGATCGCATCACAAAAGAAACAAGTTTGGCTTCTAAAGAAATATTGATTACAGAAATTATATTTTTTCTCCAATGGAACACTTGGCATATGTTATAATCAAAGAAAGCCTTCAAGGAAACCAATGATTTCAGTTCAGAAGAGTTCAAACCAGAGGGGAAGGCTCGAATAAAAATAGAACAGAGTAGACGACTGCCGAAAGCAGAGTATAAAATCTCCAGGAAGTACACACCTGAAAGCAAAGTATAAGATCTCCAGGAAGTACTGCAACACACTCTGCATTTTCACAGGGAAGAGATCGTTGTCTGACAGATTTCCGCACATTAACCCACTCATCCTCTTCGACACCAAAGCCTGAGAATCGAACCAGAACTTCCTGAGGCAAACAGTAAATGATGAACATAAATACGTAACCCATTTATTTGGGACAATATTTAATTCTATGTTACGAAGCCCTATGCCAAGTCCAGTAAGAATTTCTTAATATTCATTTTTCCTGATCCATGATGTGAACAAAATCTCAAGTGAAACAAAAACATATCTAACTATGCTACTAAAAGTTCATCCTGGCAGAGGCTTGCTCTCCGAGGATATAAGCTCATACAACATTTACCACAGAACTTAGTGCTTAAAAGCACATAAACCTTTTTTTTTCAATGTGTTAGAAACTTCCTTTTACCATTTTTTAGGCAAGAGACTTTGAGATCATTACCGGATCACCTGTCTCAAACATTCTATGTGAGAGAAAGACTGCAACATCGTACCTGCAGTCCAAGAATAATAAGCTAATTTAGAAGTTAAGACATTTAGAAAGAAGACTAGAATGGCATGTCATTTTATCAGATATAGTCCAATACGGTTCCTGAATTTTGTGGAAAGCATACATAAAACAGGAAAATATTATTTATTACAATAGAAGTTAACTCATTAGATTCTTCCTAACAAGAAAAAGAGAGGCTAGCATCTAACACTAATTTTCTTAAGTGCCTCGCACGAAACTGTAGGCGTTGAAAATCGCAGAAACAAATAAGATTTGAATCAGAAAACCCATTATGGAAGAAAATGATGCCCTTTTTCAGATTTACTTAATTCATAAGGATCTCCTCCATTGACATCTACACTAGGAATTTCAAGATTAGAGAGCAAACCTATACCACTTGCACACCCTTATTGTAAAAAGGACGGATATAAAAAGATATTGAGATTTCAAAACATCGTATGTCACTGTCTTTGATGAAAACCTATCCAAAATATACTCTCCCAAACCCAAGGTCCAGGCCTCCTGTCATCTAAAAATCTTGAAAGAAAACAAACTAGCCTTTTTCACAAGCTTCATTTAAAATCTCCGACGCTTTCTTCATGATATCATGTAGGTACCACCCACAAGACCAAACCAAGATATTTCAATTATGTAATTAAACACAGATCAGTGAAATGGTTGTCCTCTGAGGACCAACGATTTGCAGAAATTAAGAAAGTAAAAAATTGGTGAAAAGAAATATAGGTATTATCGCATGTCCAGATAAATCAAGGCCCGGAAGATTGCTAACTAGAAATTCTTCCCTTCATCCGTATGAATCATAGAAAGTCCTTCTCTTAAGGGACATCAGAAATATTGGAGATGTTGGACAAAAGGTCCCTTGATTGAGATGGTGATTATAAATGACCTTATTCAGATTTTTCTGTAGTGCTAGAACACGTGAAGGAAAAAACAATCACTAACTCAGAGGTATTAAGTATTTCATGAATGTTTAATTACCACAAACACTACTGGATATCATTCAACAGCTTCAGCCATCCCATGGTGAACTCCACTCTTCATATAGGCTCATCATTGCAGAGAACTTCATTCTATGCATCCACAAATATATGTGTTGATGCTTTGGAAAAATGTAAAGCAAAGAATTAATCACTCAGCTTGCACCGCCAGTAACATGAATTCATAATTCAATTACGAGAAGAATCATTAACTCATCCCATAATCCTCAGTCACCCCATGAATAACTGCATTCTTCATGTGGACACGGCATTGCAAGGAAATGTTCCTTTAAGTTCATGGTCAAAACCAACCAGAATCTCTTTGTACTAACGTATGATAGTACGACAATATCTGAAGATATAATAGGTACCACTTGATGGTAGAAGTGATTTGCTTTTAGCAGCTTAATAGGAAACCTTTATCAGAACCAATTCTTCAAGAAGGTAACTTGATTTTTTGACTAAACTATTATGAATACAATCATAGAGTTCCTATCATCCCTTAATGAACTGTGCTCTTTGATCGGAATTGAAATTCGAAAATAACATTCATGCATCCTTTACGTGACCTTGACCAGCATTTTCTAATGATTAATGTAATTCTGAAGTCTTACAAAATAATATGTGCATCTTTAACTAAGCTCTGGGATGTGGGAGCGACTTGCTGAAATTCTGCAGACAACATATCAATGGGACTAACTAGCAAGCAAGAAAAGTATAATACTTGAAAGAATATAAGCTTTATTCAATGCATCTGTGTAGGAGCCCGTTTTAACTGGAAAAACGATGAAACAAACAAACGTAAGGGTTCGGTTTTTGCATAAAAACGTGAAAACCAAGACACAGATGTACTGAGTTATATGAAAAAGAGCACAGAACATGCAGTATTCTAGTTGGCAGCTTGTGACAAAGAATTTGTGTCTGGAACGAGAAAGACATGTCACTTACCATGCACCATCCCTAGCCGATTTTGCTTCGAACTCCACTTGAGCATTATCCGAGGGATTTCTTCCTGTATTTCAAAATGCAAAGTGTTAGTGATCTTCAAGAGCAATTAAAAAGAAGTAAAGGACTCTTATCAATTTGCATCAAAATACAGAAAACAAAATATTTATTCCATGAAGTACACAGACCTGGCATGTTCATTAAATGGCTTCCTTCATATTTACATCATTCTTTTTCAGATTTACATAATTCCTTTTTTATTTAAGAAAATTCAGAAAAGTATTCAGAACATCCAAAAAGATTAGTTGCTGCAGCTCATAATAATAACAATAAAAATAATAAATAGCAGGCCAATTTCAACATTGTCACAAACTTGACCAATAAGATATTAAGAATATTTAATGATACAAACATAATTGTGGTCCAAATTTTCATCAAATTAAATAGGTTTTCGAGTTTAGTGCATGACAGTTATCAGCCAGTAGTCAAAAGAAGTTTTTATATAAACATAATTGCCGTCCAAATATCATCAATGAGAAGTCTGAACAATAGATCACTTTCACAAGGTAAGAGCAACGCAGAAAAGAAATGAACTTGGAGGATTATTGTACTGGGATTAGACAATAGTTTTTTTTTATATTATACCTGTTGGAGCAGAAATAGGAGGAGCTACATTTCTGAATGCAGCTGAATCTTCCCGGGGCATAGGTGAAACACTTAGCTTTCCAGGAGCCTTGCCCAATTTAGCCCTTTGGGCATACCTTCTATTCTGAAACCAGTTCCAGACCTGCGTAGATAGCCAAAATAAACAGGAGCTTCAAAGCCGGGGTATTCTGGATAGAATTAATCAGAATGCTCTTAACCTGTTTTGGCTGTACAACAAACTTTCCAAATCGATCTGGCGACGCACTTCAAGAAGATAAGAACAAAAGCATTAATTTCCTTCTGATAAGTGTTGCAGAAACACGTGCACATCAATGCAAATATTCACAAGTTAATTATTCAATGTATATTCCATACCTGAACTTTTCTGCAAGGGCGCAGATTACTTCTCGAGAAGGCACTGTATTATGTACTTCTTGCAAGCATGCTTCCATTTCCACTACCTTTAAGTGAACCATCACAAGCTCGTAACATACCATAGTCATCATAGTTATTAGTTTAGTAAGAAAATCTTAATAAGTATATAATTCATTGGTTTTTTAGGAACATAATACGAAGCAACTAGCAAGGAACGTTTCCACATTTACATCCATAAAGAACAGATGATAATCCGGTCTAAGCAACATTTCCAAAAATGACATTTAAATATAGTCCAATAATTACTTAAACAATTGCAAGTTCAAATTAAAAAGTTAAGCAAACTATATAAAAATTTATCTGAAAACAATGGCTATCTAACTCATTAATCCCAAGTCTCAGAGTATATCACTAGACGCACGCAGCATGTCTCTCTTATTTGAGCAAATCAAGATTAAGAAAACACAAATTTTCCTTAAAATTCAGAAACCGCATCTATAAAATAATCTCCAAGCTCCAAATCCATACAACTTCCAGCAATTTAACATTTACCAACAAACTAAACACCCAATTAGGAACCAAAAAGGACGCTATAGAGTCAGAATCAAAGTCAAAAACCCTAAAAGTTTCGAAAAGGCTTAAAAATCACAAATTTGCCACCATAAACTCATGTGCAAGCTCCAAATTCATACAAATTTCACATCACATTGCGAAAAGGGGAACTCAGAATCGAAATCAAAACCCTAATTTCTCGGAAATTTAAGAAATAAGACATGAGCTCGAGGTCGGAAGCTAGGGTTTCGATCGGAGGTTACCTCGTTCTGCGTGAAGCGGAAGGCCGGGCCTCCGGTGCTCGGCGGTCGGCCCATTTAAGAGATCGGTCGCTGGAGAGAGAGAAGCGACGAGTATCTTCAACGGCTCTCTCTTCGTCGCTATTTTTCTTTCCCCCTCTTGGGATGCTCTTTTTGTTTTCGGCCCCCTCGTTTTATAGTGCTAAAGTGACACCTTCATCTCCGCTCAAGCCCGCGTGATTTACAATGGGCCGAGGATGAGCCCCAGTTATAGCCCAGTTCAACGAAATCCTCAAATATTGTTGCAATTTATTACTATTATTATTATTATTATTTTATTTAAAGAAGAACAAGAGGAAAAACTTGAGAATTTCATATATGTGATGAATATAGATTTTTCTCACTGAAAAAAATTGAGCCACCAGGAAATGTTGCCAAAAAGTGAGAGATACATACAAAATACAGCTTAGGCAAAATTTCAGAGAAGGTCATTATGTATTGTCCAAATATCATCTGGTTATTTATGTTTAGAAAAGCATCATTAACCTAGATTTGTTTCACAAACTCATGTTAAATCTCACTGATATGTCAATGATGTGGCGGGAAAAGGTGTTAGTGAAATTACACATTTCCACTATCATATCACCGACATGTGAGCGAGATGTAATGATGTTTGTAAAAAAGGCCTAGTATAATGACAAATATAATGTGAGGGACCCTCATCAACGTCTTATAATTTATAAACGTAAAGAATACACAGGCGATATTTAACTAATACACGAGGAATCTCCACTATAATTTTTCCTCTAATTTATTTAACAAACAATTTTCTACTTAACTGATTAACACTGATGTTTCGACATATATTAATTTTAATTACATCCATAGGTGTCATCATGCTTTTGATAACAACATTATCAATAATTTCTTAGTCATAACTGTTAAAAGTTAAAGTTATAACCCTTAATCCTCACCACAATTCTAGAGTTTTGGAGTAATGGCAGAGGCTTTAAGATGATATCAGAGCGACCTTAGCTCATAACTTGCTGGCATTTTTTTTTAAGTTGATACTGCCGTGAAAGTCTAAGTTTCTGAAAATTATGGCGAGGATTATAATTTTATAAGTTCAAACTGAGTTCTTCAAGGTTGCAGTCACCCTTCATTTTCTCAATATGTCAAAGCAGCAGCACGCATTACATAATCTCAAACTTGCAACAGGCAGCAAGCAGACACAAAATTTGAAATACAGCACTAGCAGTGCTAATTATTCTTAATAAAACTCTCTGAAAACAATTTAGCCCACAACATTAGCCATCACATCTCGTGCCGCCTGTAAAGTTTTCATCCATGGCGATCGGTACCTCAGTGATGAGCATTGGGAGGAGCGCCATGGCCGATACTGGGCCCATGGCCTGGATTTGTAGGGAGAAAGGAATTGACTTGCTCTTCAGTGAGAAGACGCCATTTTGGGATTCTTCTTGCTGTAACTGGAGAAAGAAATTGCATTACAACGAGAAGCAGCAGAAAAATTGCAAAAACAAGAGTGACATGTTTAGTGTATGTAGCCATGGAATATATTTATGCTCGAGAACTTGTGTGAGAGAACCGAGAGACCTCCTCCTGCTTAAATACAAGAGCTTAGTGTGAACTTTGAGTTAAAAAAAAATGAGCAAAAAGAACAATGATGCAGTCATGAAGAATTATTTTCCACACGAAGAACTTGGCATGTTTCTTGTTGGCCACAAACAAATTGTTGAGGAATCGGAACTAAGGAACATAATTGCTTTCTTAGAGTTAATTTAGGAAGAAAGCAAAGGAGAATACTGGCTAATGGGTACTTTATTGTATTTTAAGTACATCCAACAAAAGCTAGCCCTTGAACAGATTGACCAGCAAAATGATTATGATTATTCTAATAAGCGTCCCGTGATAGTGCAAGCATAAGCCAAATACAACCATCAGTTAAAAGCTTTTGGGGCAGCAAGAGAAAATCTTTTCATATAGAAGTGCATTAAAATGGTATAAACTAACATGTCCCGATTAGAGAATGTCCAAAGTAATGATTCATCGGACCACGCCAGCACATTAGCCATCCTGTCACTATCACATTAAACACAAAAGTGACTGATTCACCGGATGACCGACATGTGTAAAGCACTGTCTGAACAGCCAACTTCACCGACCCCGTCAAATTACCAAAATGTCATCCCGAGCTTCCTACAAATAGTGGTCATCTCCACTTCATAAAGGTAAGGCTATTTATGCACAAAAACCCTAAAGACTACACTCTGCTCTTCTCTTTAGATTATCAGATCAGTCACTGATTTGAGCGTCAGAGGGGACTTCAGAAGAAACAACCTCCAGAGCCTGTAACCTCTGTTACATGTGCAGAGAATTGCGGCTCAACTTCTCCTTCAAAACCATCGGCCATCAGGGGGGATTAAGGGACTCCAAAATCGTCCTTACCTCACCTAAATCTCATAATTAACTATCTAAAATAAATAGTTTTTAGCGCCCACCATGAGGCCTCTTCTTCTCCTTTAGAGAAAATGGTTGATCTTCGGTTCCAAACTATGGAGAAACATTCAACTCCGACTATGCCACTCAAGCCTAGTTGGATGAATCCACCACAATGATTGCTCAAATTCTCTAGCAGTGGTTCGCTTCATTCATAAAAAAACTCATCAGCCGTATTCTTCCCTCTCAGCCTCCTCAGTCGCCTGTTATCCCTCTATATGAAAGGTGGCCCTGGCGATAGGAGCAAGAAGAGTGGATCAGGGAAATTACCTCCCAACTGCCGGAGCCACCTCTTAGCGGACAAAAAATAAAAGAGTGGAGGATGCCTTAAGAGAATGCTGCAAGACATCTAAAGTCCTGGTATCAGTCCTTATAATAAACCCAAGGCGCAATGAAAAGCCCTTGTGACTCAGTCTTAGTCTTCACCAACCCATCTAAGGCATCCTCAAATCCCTTGGTATTAGACTAATCAGTCTTTAAAAAATCCAAGAATGGACCACAAAACCTTTGCGGGAGAGACTCCAAATAGGATAACACACGGAGCAGAAGCGGTCATCCCAATAAAGTCAGCGTGCCCATTCTGTGATTACAATACCTCAATGAAGAAGCCAACAGGATCCGGTTTGCATTGCGAACTTGACCCCATCCACGAAGTCAAAGAGCAAGCACATCGATCACAAGCCATCAATCATCGCATCATTCGATACTACAATGGCTGAGTTCAACCCTGGAGATTCAAAATTAGAGATTTGGTCGTTAGAAAAATCACCTTCAATAAAGATACTAGATATGGCAAGCTCACCACTAATTGGGAAAGGGCCCTACATTATTATTAGGAAAACTCACCCGGGGCATACTGGTGGTAGAGCCAAGATTTGAGGGGGTCTTAGAGCATCCTCGGAATGCCTAGGCACAAGGCCTTGCGACTTGGTCTCCTCGGACTCGTCCATGGCACAAGGCCTTGGTGTCTTTTCAGAGTAAAACCAAGCCATGAAGGAAGCCCTTGCGACTCAGTCTCCGCCGACTCGTCCGAGACAAAAGGCCTTAGTGTCTTGTTATAAGTAAAACCAAGGCATGCCATCGACTTGGAAAAAACCTCCAAAGACCTCAATATCTTTTCAGAGTAAACCCCAAGGCACGTACCAAAGTCCTTGGTATTGATTTCCAAGAGTAAACCCAAGGCACAATGGAAAGCTCTTACAACTCACTAAGTCATCAGAGGCAACCTAAAAACCTTAAGTATACAACACTAAGGTACCACTCGATCCTCGCCGACTTGTTCAAAATAAAAATACTCATGTCTCGGTCATCACCGACTCATTCGAAGACATTATAAAATCAAAGCACAAAATGAGAAGCAACTAATGACTAAGTGCAAAAGAATGAATCAATAAAATTAAGTCTTTCATTCATTTACAAGAATACTACAGAACGTTTTAAATGACTTAGTGAATACAAATAAAAAAGAAAATATATACAATCTCTTCAAGGAGTGGAACCCGAGGAGATAGATGGAGCAGAACCCAGAGCAGGGGTGGGGGCCAAACTTGAGCCTGGAGCAATAGGAGGGAATCCTTGCTAGTAGGATGAGGATGACGAATTGGCTTCATCACTGGAGCCTTCACCCGCAACTTCATCTAATCTGCCATCTGCCTCCTCATCCTCCTCCAGTATTCTCAGCCCACATTGCACCTCGAGCATCTTGAGAATGTCGAGGCAATCATTGACCCAAGAGGGATACTTGAATTGATCGGGCTTCACCAAGAGCTCTGGGGGGAGCTGCATCATTAAATAATTAAACCATGCCTTACAAGTGAAGGCAACCTCAACTTTACTGAGAGCACCATCACGGTACTTCTCGATTATTTCAATCTCAAAAGTACGCAACTCTAGAAAAGCCACGTAGTTTTGGAGCTCCCGGACGCGGGTGAGGAGAGATCTGCATTGTTGTTTGGCCTCTTGAGCCACTCAGGCCATTTCCTATTAGAGGGTCTCCTTAAGAGCCGCCTCCTCCTTCAGCTCAGCCCTCAGTTCCTCCGAGTTGAGGTGAGCCACTCGGGCCCTCTCAAAGGCATCCTCCTCTCCCTCTTCTCCTTCTCGACTTGGACTTTTGACTAGAGATATATGATCTTTTCCTCGATGAGGTCCAAATCATGGGGGGAATGATCCTCTTTTAGGCCCTTTATGTGCTGTTGGGCTTCAGCAAGATGAGCTGCTCACCGAGAACCTTTGACAGTAACCTTGAGATCCTTATCCTTGCGAGTCAACTCACTCTATTGCAGCCCGACTCCTCCTAACCCCATCAAGCTCACTCCCCCTTAAAGCTGACGGCAACTCAGCTACCTCCCGAGCCTCCTTATGCATCTCCAGCTTGCCCCGAAGCTTGTAGAGGAGTTCCCAAGACATTTCGAGTCAATTGAACACTTGAACTCTATAAGAGCTCTTCGGGTACTCTAGAAAGCTTGACGGAGCCCGGCGTTGGGTGCCTCACTCAATCATGTCACCTCATTTGGGAGAAGGAACTGCTCGATGGCTTTAGCTTGGTTAGCTTGAATTCCAGCATTGACCCCCTAAAATTCATCTGGCACTCGGGGACAAAAATGTACACCTCCAGCGACTCCCTCTCATCACAAGGACGAACCTTTGTAGACCCCATCAAAATTGCCCTAGTCTACTCCCAAACGTGAGAGGGAAGCTCATCGATGCGGTGGGCGAAGGGCCACTCATATCAACCCTCCTGTACAGTAGCCTAGAAGTCCAACCCCTCCTCGACGACCAGCTCCTCCTCTCCAACAACCGGCTCCTTAGCTACTGGTTCTTTTTGGTGTCTCCTAGAAGGCCGGGGACCCCTAACTCAGCCTGTGCTTTAGCACTAACCTCCTCCCTAGTCGAAATCTCAATTTCTGCCGGCTCTAAGAGAGGAAGATCCCCTTGAGCTGCCTCCCGCTTAGCAGTTAGCTGTGACGACTCGCCACCCAAATTAATGACTTTGGGTGAGCAAACTGGGAGTGTCTTTGGAGCAAGTGCCTTGTTGGTCTAGCTAGATGTAGCCTCAATCTGCTTAGATGCAGCCTGAGTTGCTTCATCTCCGAGAGCAAAGATCTCCTACATACCACCCTTGGCTCGATGATGACCCTTGGAAACTATCTTCTTCCTCTTCTTCTTAGACCTCTCAGCCTAAACAGTAGATTTTGTAGAGCCTAGAATGTGCTTAGCCGTAATCTTAGCCGGGGCTTTCTGGCATATGGTTTGGAGCTCTCTCGCCTCCAACTCAGCACATAGACGTTTCCATAGTTCAACAGAAGAGCCATCCTGGGGGGTCCTTGATGAGTTATATTTGTATATACATTTTCATACATACCTACTCTCATTTTCATACTAGAATTAGTATTTTAAATTCATAATTACTTCATATTAGGTGTATTTCGATTTCTAGTTCATGTTTACTACATTTAGTTTGTTTGTATTTTTAGGTAATGCATTTGGTGAGATTCAATGTGGCACATGATAAGGATATGAAGATGGAGGAGCTAGCACGAGATTGGAGAGTAAAAAGAAGGAAAATAAGCTTGGTTTGTTGAAGCTGGCAGTTTTGACACCATATTAGTATTTCAAAAAATACTTTCACATATGATATAATTTTGAGCCAATTCAAGTTGGTCCAGAAAGCTAAGTATAGAGCTACAACTTTCATGGTTTGTATTTTTCTGAATTCAAAGAGGAAACTATAGAAAATAGAGTTCGAAGTTATGAGACAGATTGTTGCACAGCCACGCCACTATTTTGCGTAGCCACGCCACTATTTTGCGTGCCCGAGCGAAGTTGGAGGACCAATATTCCTTACGGGCCGACCCGTATTGTTCAGATCCAATGTTTGACTTCCTAACATAAAAAAAGGGACTTTGATTAGGGTTTTGGGAGGGGATCATTTAGCCGACACACTGGGAAGAGATTGAAGAAGACGATTAGAATTTTTATTCATTGACGGATTGGATTCAAGTAACTATCAGTGGAAGATTATCATTGAGACTAAGATTTTCTTTGCTATTTTTCTTTTAATCTCTACACATGATGAGTTTTATGATTATTATTATTTCTATGGCTTGTTATTTAAACATGAATAAGTAATCTCTTTATTCTAGGGTTGAGTGAAGCCCAACGACATGATTGTCAAAATAATGTTTTGATCTTTTCTTGAATTTATGAATGTCAATGACTCTTGTTTCATTCTAGTGTGATGTATGCTTATAAATTTGTTGGCCACTTATTTACATGATTTAGATATTAGGTGAAGAACTGAGAGGTAAAGTTATAATATCAGAACTCTAGAATAGAACCTGAAATTCTAAATGATGAGAGTAGATTTAGGTTTCCTGAGGAGTTTTAAAAATTATCATCGCTCTTAATGGGTTCGAACAAATTCAATGACCATGAGAATAGGGATTGATTAGTTCTTGAACACGTTGGTATATTTCGAGAGAAGATAGCAATTAAATTAGGATAATTCCTTGCAACAGTGGACATTCACATTTGAGAGAGGATCATTACTTAAACATGATAATCGTCGTTTGTGGTGGATCACGATTCTAGAATTTTTTATCATTTGATTTCTTCCAATGTTTATTTATTTTAGCTTATTTCATTATTTTATTCTAAATCACTTATACATCGAATTGCCTGGATAATTAGTTTGTAAATAATTGGTAGTTAACAACTAGTCCTCGTGGGATTGACTCGTATTTATCGGTGCTAGCTACAACTATGCCATGCACTTGCGGTAAAATATCACATCAAGTTTTTAGCGTCGTTGCCAGGGACTAAGATTGTTAATATTGATTGAATTCACAAGCTGGTTAGATTAGGTCTGTTGTTTCTTTGTTTTGTTACTTTCAAATTTTACTAAGTATCTCTTGTGTGTTGCTATTTTACAGTTGAACTCTCTTTTGTATGAGAAGGCGCAAGAGTTCAAGTGATCTTGTTGAACTAGACCCTGAAATTAAGCATACTTTTCGTATAAGAAGGAGGAGACAAAGGCAACCATGGCAAGAGCAAGTCAACATGGGTGACGAAAATAGAACCTTGAAGGATTATACTACACCTAACACAAGGGGCCTCACATCGACAATTACAAGGCCTAACATCGATGCCAACAACTTTGAGTTGAAGTCCTCTCTTCTCTCCATAGTGCAACAGAATCAATTTGGAGGCTTGCCCAACGAGGACCCCAATCTTTACATATCAATGTTCCTAGAGTATTGTGACACATTAAAACTTAATGGAGTCTCACCTGACGCCATAAAGTTAAGGTTGTTCCCTTTCTCATTGAGGGAGAAAGCGAGAGCTTGGCTCCACAACCTTCTAGCTAGATCCATCACCACTTGGGACCAACTTTCTACTGCTTTCCTAGCGAAGTTCTTCCCTCCAAGCAAAACAGCAGAACTTCGAAGTCAAATCTCGACATTTGCTCAAAGAGAAGGTGAATCTTTATATGAAGTGTGGGAGAGCTTCAAGGAGCTCTTGAGATTGTGCCCTCGTCATGGTTTTGAAACGTGGTTCCTTGTCCACGCCTTCTATAATTGGAATGGCATACAACACCAAAATTTTGATGGACACTGCGGTCGGTGGTGCTTTGATGAATAAGGGTGTGAATGAGGCATACAGTTTCATCAAAGGGATGGTTCAAAACCATCACCAATGGTCTAGTGATAGAGCAACACATAAGAAGACTCCAGGTAAGTACGATGTTGATGTAATTAGTCTTCTTTCTGCTAAAGTTGATGCTTTATCTCAGAAATTTGATCAAATGCATGTGAATTATGTGGGTACGTCTAATGTTCCTTGTAAAATTTGTGGTGATTTTGAACATCTAGTTGTTGATTGTCAATTAATGAATGTTTCATCTGTTAAGCATGCTAATTTGGTAATAACTTCAACCAGAAAAATGATCCATTTTCTAATACATAAATCCCAGTTGGAAAAACCACCCTAATTTTTCTTACAGAAATAATTCAAACCCATTGCCTGCAAGTAACACTATACTCCTCGATTTTCAACCTCGACCGCTTAACCATCCTCCTCAAAAGTCCAACCTTGAGAGTTTGTTAGAAAATTTTGTGGTGACTCAAACAAAACTAAATAAGAGTTCAAGCAACAAAATCAAGTGGCGAGTGAAGCAATTAGGCAACTAACTTCTAAGTTTGACTTTCTAGCAACCCACAACAAGATGCTTGGATCCCAAATTGCCCAAATTGCTCAACAAGTGAATTCCACTACTAGACATCAGGGTGCCCTACTTGGACAACTCGAGCACAATCCAAAAGTACATGTTAATGCTAAATTTTTGAGAAATGGCGAGCTTGTCGAGAATCCTAAAGATATGAGGGAGGAGACTAGACAAAAAGTGATTGACAAATCCGAGGGACATGAGATTGAAAGTGGGAGAGAAGAAGAGGGAGAGAAAGTAGAAGAA